>JAPWTK010000048.1:600000-817500 GCA_029963805.1 Aromia moschata | reverse complement strand
TCCGTGGCGAGAAAACTATTTTTGCATCTAGGCGACCTCAGCGATCTCCTTAAGGAAATCATGTCGGAAGCCAGGAGGCTGACAAACGCAGAAAGATGTTCGTTATTTTTGTTAGATCCCGATCATATGCATTTAGTTGCCAAGGTTTTCGATGGGGTTAGTCCGGCTGAAAAGAGGGCAGAAGTTAGGATTGCAAAAGACCAGGGCATTGCAGGTACATATTTTAATTTGTTGGTTCCATTTAAGTGAATTCGAAGTGGCAGTTACATTTTCTAACATTCCCTTATATTTCATCAATGTCATTATAGAACAACTGAAATAGCAGGGGACCTAAATTGGACCCTTGTGTAACTCCAAATTTTGCTATCTATCTAAAATTTAGATAGAATCTAGATGAACTAAATCCTTTACATACAAACTGTGATCTGATTTGTAAATAACACTCGATAAACTCAATGAAATTCTATGACAATCCAAAGGATTCAGACTTATTGATTAATGTCCATGAACAACTGTCAAATGCCTTCAGGAAATCTGTAAAAATTACATCAACTTGTTCACCGTCATCTAGAATTTCAGATATTTGTTGAGCGAGTTAAGAATTGACAAAAAATCATTTCTCTCATTTATTTTACATAAAATTGTAAATAAAAACAAAAAAATTTAATGATTTTCAGTATAATGCCCTTAAAAAATATTTTTCAGGTCACGTTGCTGCCACGGGACAGCTCCTTAATATAAAAAAATGCATATAAACATCCGCTGTTTTATAAGGGTATGGATAAAGCGACAGGGTTTCATACGAGGAATATTCTGTGTTTTCCGATTCAAGTGACGAAGATAACATTGTGGGCGTTGCTCAACTATGCAATAAGATCGATGGCAATTTTGATTATTTCGACGAGCAAGTTGCTAACGCGTTCAGTATCTACTGCGGCATATCTATCATGCACAGTCTGATGTACAAACGAATACAGGACGCTCAAGCTAGAAGCAAATTGTCCAACGAACTTATGACTTACCATATGAAGGTATTATTTTTTCTATATTGTATAATAATAAGTGTAGCCTAACAAGTGGGTAATGAGTCGTCATAAACGACGCTACAAAAGCAGCGGAGGGATTGGGAATCATAATAATTGAGATATTCATTGGTGACATTGGAATATGTTTTATTTAGAGATAATAAAATTACATTATGTAATTTTTTTTTGGTTATAAATGTATGAAAATATAATTGTATGGCAATAAATATTTTCTAGGTCAGCAACCAGGACGTGGCAGACATCACAACTTGTCCCGATCCACATGACGAACCGAATATCGGAAAATTCACTTTTACACCGAGGAAGATCCTCCACAAAGAAACGCCGTGTTATATATTGCTGATGATGCAACATCTGAACTTCCTAGAACACTTCAGGATCAAAAAGGAAACCCTAATTAAATTTATACTGTACGTGAAGAAGGGCTACAGAGACCTTCCTTACCATAACTGGCTGCATGCTTTTTCCGTTTCTCACTTTGCGTTCCTGTGTATAAAAAATTTCCAACTCATCGAAAAAGGTTACATGACGTAAGTTATTAATAATTAGCATATTGTAATTGTTTTTTACAGGAATTTTCGACGTAGGGCTAAAGTTTTTTCTTTTAATAAATGTTTCTTGTCAATTCTAATTTGTATAAATTAAAAATGTCATTAATCGTTTATTCATAACATAAGTTGAACTGACCATTTATGAAAAGAACTTAAAGGCTAAAGTTTTGTTAGAAACATGGTTTGCACTAGAAACTTTCCACTACACTTTCCAATATTTTTTCCCCAAATTCTTTTTTTTATTGATAAAAAAAAACAACCCATGTAAAAGTTCTGTGCTATAGTGTCGACCTGGCCCCGAAAAATTATCATTCAGTATATTAATTTAGCCGAAATTCTGTGAAATGATACATCTAAATAGTCTCAACGTATGACATGGAGATACTATTAAAAAAATTTTAACTTGGATTTTTTTTAATTTGAACTTGTATTTATTTGCCACCTTTAACACGCAGTTAAACATTTTTGGTGTAATTTGTGGACACCCTATAGTGTTATTGTACACATTTCTATTATAAATTTAACTTTATAGGAAATTAGAAGCATTAGCGTATTTTATTTCGTGCATGTGCCACGATATCGACCACAGGGGAACGACTAACTTCGTTTCAGCAGCAATCAAATAGTGTACTCGCTAGTTTATACTCCAGCGAAGGGTCTGTTATGGAAAGGCATCATTTGTCTCAAACCCTCTGCACCCTAAATATAGAGGTAAATCGTTCGTCTCGGCTGGAACTTTAAAAATTTACGTTCCTATTTTAAGGGCTGTAACTTCTTGAATCTCTAAACCGTGAGGATTACATTAGGTGTCTGGATCTCATAAAAGACATGATTTTGGCCACGGATTTGGCCACTCACTATGAATTACATTCCAGACAACTGGCAATGTCTGAGGTAGGTATAGAGTATGTACTAACTACCATAAAATGTATGTTTTATAGAAAAAAAAAATTCTATTCATATACACCGTTCATCCTAATGATTTGTTGATAGGAAGGCTACGATAAAAACCAGTCCAGAGCACCGGTACTACTTATGCAGTCTGCTGATGACTTGTGCGGATTTATCGGATCAAACAAAGGTAACGGGTTTTCTTCGTTATGAGACATATTGGAGTGCATTGGAACTTTTGGAGTAGAAACAAACACAGACTTTACACCTACCATTAACATGCAAATCACTACTTTTACACTCAATGCGCGCGATTCGCCAACCATGTTTGCATCATCAGAAGGTGATTAAAACTGAGATGTTATATCCTTTCGCGTAAGCTAAGTAGAATGTGTTACCTTTTGGGTAACTGGGCTCTGGAGAAATTTAGAAATACTCACTGAAATAAAAATGTATAAATATGGTTACAAATATAGGACACCACTAGTATTTTAAGGGACATTGGTACAAATATTACTCCTAATATACAATTTTTTTTACACTAAGAAAAAGTTAGTAAATCGTAATCAATTGATTTAAGATTGGGTATAACTTGAAGTAAGAATGATTTCTCCGTGTATCATCATTCACCACAGATCCGGATTTAGATCTTATTACATCTCATCGGTGAGACGTGTTTCTTGTTCTTCATCAAATCTGACAGGAATGATGAAGAACAAGTGTATTGGCTTATATCCTGACCAGGGGAGTATACGGGAGGTGTTACCTTGGAGGTATCGCCCTCTAGTGTGCATAAATGAGATTAGACATGTTTCAGTGTGTTCAACAGTTGGATTCTTCAACCATTGTTGTCTTAATCGTAGCACATAAATTGGTAAATGCATTAAAAGCTCACAAAGTGAGAATGATTCCACATTCATTGTCATTCACCATCTGAAATCACATCTCCGGATTTGGATCTTATTAGATCTCATCAGTATAATTTCATGGCAAATGACGAAGGATGAGCATGTCGGTTTATACCCTGGCCACTGTATTTGCTTTATACCAGTTTAACGGGCTTACCGTTAGTGTCTGTTACCGTTACTTTGGGGAAGACTCCAGTGGTTGAAGGAGCCAACCTTGTTGAACACATAGGAACACGTCTATTTCCTTTTTTTACACACTAGAGGCGATGCCTCCTAGACAACACCACCTCTACTCTCCTGATCAGGATATAACCCGACATGGCTAATATGAGATCTGAATTGTGGTTTCTGACGATGATATTTATTTTACGCCGGTTTTAACGTGTTTACTGTTTTCTTCCGTTCTTCTTGAATCATCATCATACTACCATTCAGTGCTTACTTTATTTTATTTTACGATCAGGACTGGACGGAAACAAAGCGAGTTGCCCAACTCATCTATACTGAATTCTTTACCCAAGGCGACTTAGAAAAGAAAATGGGTAAGGAACCGGCAAACATGATGGATCGAGAAAAGGCCTCAATACCTGACCACCAAGTTCAATTTCTTACTGAAGTTTGTCTTTGTATATTTAGGTAACTATTCCAGAAGAACTTTGTATTGATTATTACATGATTATATTTCTTTTCCAGAATATTAGCTACAATTTTTCCTTCCGCAAAAATCCTCGTAGATTCTATTAAGAGGAATATAATCTGCTGGCAATCGTCGAAAGATATGTTTGATAAGTTATGTCTAGAAGGGAAAACATCCTACGAAGTGTTGATAAGCGATGAACTAGAAACTGAGATTCAAGCCACGCTGAAAACTATTAAACGATTCTACAGAAATGCATCGTAAATGTTAACGATGAAAGACATATTTGCAATAATATTATAATGTTTATTTGTGTGTGAAGTATTTTAACAAACGTGGTTGTGGTAAATGTATACAACTGATTCACGCTAAATAAGTCTACAGAATATTTTTTTGATCTCAGTCTTAAAGAAATATCAATTGTATTCACCATGTCGACTATAATGATGTACCTACTGAAGAGACAGGAACAGTACTATAGCAATATGTCCTTGTTTGGCACCTGAAGAATGTAATATATGTATCAAATATATATAGTTTCCGTTTGTCGTCTATACATTTTTATTATTAAATTAGCGACCCGCCCTGGCTTCGCACGGGTGCACGCAGACTTTTTTGTAGACCTTTTTAAGGTGTACAATACTGTAGTACATTATTTTGATCTATCTCGTAGGGTTCAGCCAGCGTTTGCAATGTAAGCGCAAACAAAAAGTGTTTATTTACGACATCACATTAGAAACCTCTAAAATTATCAGTGTTTCTCTACTATATTATGCATGTATTATACATATAAACCTTCCTCTTGAATCACTCTATCTATTAAAAAAAAGCATCAAAACCCGTTCCGTAGTTTTAAAGATCTAAGCATACATAGGGACAGACAGACAGCGGGAAGCGTACTTTGTTTTATACTATGTTATGATGATTATGATAATACAACATTTTAATTTAAGGCACCCTATGTTTTGTTGATCGAAGCTCATGTGTGAATGATGTGATCAATGGTCGCTTTGCTGACAACGAAATGCTCAATATTTCCATCCCAACTCGACCGATTCAGTTAGTTCCATCAGTTGCATCAGTCCTCAATTATGCTAGCGCTAGATGGCAGCACTCAGTTTTGCGTATAACTTGGCTTTCGTGGTACGGGGGTTCGGTTCTTATTGAAACAGGGTACAAAGTTACTAACAAATGCGACCGCCCCACCACATAATCACTGACCCATCCGTTGAGTGAGATGTGCCTGACAGGTGTGGCAATTACATCTGTCTTATTCTATCCTTCAGTTAGGCCTTACTTCCTGTCCTTTTTCTTGGCTGGCCATTATTTTCATAACCACTGTATACATTTACATTGCACTGATATTCAACTAGATATGGAAAACAATTAAATTACTTTCTTGTATTTTCAAAATTCATAGGCTTTCTAAAACACTTTAAAGTTACCAATTAACTAGATATTATTAGCTTTTATGATAGAATGTCTTTTCCAAAATAATTACTTTGTAAAGTTGAAACTTACACGTTTTATTTCAAAGGGAAAAATGAACAACCTATGTAGCAATGTTTAAACACTCAATGATAAATACCTATACTTTACGAACATTGCTTAGTTGGCGCAGATGTTTATACAGAGTATATTAGCAACGTGCAAATAATTGGAAAAAAATACAGACAGTTCCCACAGTATCATATTGTTTATTCCGTGTTTTGACACCCGCTGCTTTGATATTTTCTAAATTTGCCCAAACAAAACGCGATTTGTTTGAATTCACTTACTGTCTAACATACATATATAAAACATTTTTTACATATATACAATAACTCCAAAGAAAGTACTTTTACATTTTACAATAATGGAAAAGTTTCAAAAATCACATGATGCAATACATAATATACATTAATATTAGCAGTTCTTATTGCAAATGTAAATATGGTAGCTCGATGCATAGCTGTCTGTGAACTAAATAATGTTCTGGTTTGGAACTGAAAAGCAAAATCGTTCGTTTTTGGTTATTTTTTATATTCCTTATATTTTCAACGGTAGTTCCTACCTATAAAATCGTTTTATGTATGTAACACATCTCTGAAAAGAAAATTTCAGCAAACCCAGAAAATTTCAGTGACATATATGAAAAACAAAAGACCGTACCATTTTCACAGAACAAAACAGAAGAAATCGACATTTAGTGTAAATGTCGATTTCTTACTAGAACCTCGCACTAGAACCATATTGTAATGTAAGAAATCGACATTTAGTGTAAATGTCGTTTTCTTACTAGAACTTGCATTAGAACCATATTGTATATTTAAATATTTTCTCTTACTTTAGTTACTTATCTGTTTGATGGCATTCTCTAAGAACTGGGACATGATCGGATAAACAGGGTCATAATTAACTGAATTCTTTTGCCTCACAAAATTCTCATATTTCTGTAATGCGCCCCGCAATTAAATCCAGTCGCTCTTCTTCGCCCGCGTGCTGGTCTAACCAGGCGGATAACTTCGGCAGCGACCAGTTCGTATTCTGGTGGGGACTCGACAAATCGGAGCTGGCGAACGCGAATAACATCAGCAGCACAGTGCTGTGGGGCACCGAGCTGCCGGAGATCTGTCCGGCGACGATTTCTGCGGGCGATAACACTACTAGAGACGCCATCGATTTCAGGAGGCGATACGGCCGCCCGAGATCCGCCAGATGCGGGCAGATTACTTTCAGGGAGTTTTCCAAGTGAAGGTAATCTGACTGTAAGCGTAAACGACCCCCTTGGGATATTGGACGTAGCAGGGATGTATGGCGAACAAACAGTTCTATACACCTTACTGCTATTTCACTGCACCTAAAAAAAATGCATTTGAAGGTCTTTTGCAAAGTATATAATATGCTTCATAACATGGTTTTGGAATATACTGGATTTTTACCCTTTATTTAATTAAACTTGCTAATTCATTAATCGCAATGGACTACTAAAGTATATTATATAAGGAACGCATGGGCCTATAATATAGAGTAAGAGTTATGGTACTATGTACATAGGTTCGTGGTTATAAACATTTCTCTCAGTGTAGACTCAAATTTTCAAGCATACTATTTTCTTGGTGTATATGTAAGTAAATACAAGGTTACTGGAAATTTACATGAAAAGTACCATTTTATACACAATAATATAATAAAACAACAAACTGTTCCGTTAAAGTCTTTATCCTGGAAAATCAATACTTATATTGTACCTACTTACTGTGCGGACAAGACTTCTTTATTTTCAAAGTTTGCTAAATATGTCTGGTAGGCTCTGTTATGAACTGATTCAATTCCCTCATATAGGGTGAGCATGTCTGATAGTTTTTGTTAGCCGGAACAGGCAGTTTTGCCCAATCAGTTTCCAGGTGGATTGTGATTATAATCGTTTCTATCACAGAATTCACAGATGCTGCAAATATAATATCATGTTACAGTAATAATGAAATAAATTCAAATTAGTACATACCAACAAGAGGCTGTAAAATGGCGCCAACTAAGGTATCTAGACCTTGCAGACTATCTGTGATTATTTTTATACAAGATTCCGGTAAGCTCTCTCTCATGTTAGAAAGCATCCTTTTGCGTCTGTGTTTCTAAATAATACAAGGCATTGGCTAGGTTCACATTTTTCTGCTGTTCAACATTTGGTGTACCCCCTTAGGAAAAAACAAGATATGGGAATGCCACATAGAAGACTACTTTTTTTGTTACTTTGACAAATGACTAGCCAGAAAAAATAATATATACAGGTATCTACCTATAACTTGAGAGGCGTCGGGACCGGTCTCCAATTGCTGTTCCGTTTAACACAGAACATTTTAATACACTTTGCAACATTTTTGGAAATTTGTTCGCTTAGGTTTTCTTCAATGAGGGCTACACTAAGTTCGCTAAAAATAAATACAATTTGACAAAAGACAGTAATAGAGATCTAGTTTCAATATTACATGACAATAGTTCCATGGGGCTATACTGTTATTACTATACAGACATCCAAAAAAAACGTCATCAAAGTTTGTCAAGAAAAAAAAGACGTATTTCTATTCTTATTCGAATTTATAACCCTATTTACTTGTCAAAACTGTCACATCATATGACAGCTATTGTTTATTTTACAAATTGTGACAGTCACTTGTCAAAAGTTTGACATAACCGAAAAGCTTAGACATGACCGCTATTTCTATCTCTCTCGTTCATAGCCAGAGTTGATGACGTTTTTTTTTTGGATGTATATTTTAATTAAAAGTAAATACCTTGACATTACACGAATCAATGAGTCAATTTGATCATGAGAAGGGACAGCATTCTCACTGTTAAATACTGACTGGGCAGGATCTAACATTCTGGTTAAAGATGTTGATAAGTAGGAATTTTCAATATTCTTTAGAACATTGTGGCTGGAAATATGGTAAAATTAGAAACATAAATGGGTAGATCGATTTTAGATTGAGGGCACTTATTAAGTTCATAACTATATATCTATGTGTGTTGTCGACTTTTTTTTTGTTTTATGTTTTGTAGTATCATTTACAACATATTTAAATTATATATATCACTGAAAGAATAAATATGATACAGAAAATACAAGACTGACATGAAACAGAAACAAGTTGAATAAAAAACAACTAAAAAAATTGTATAAAATCCATTAGTAAATTATCCATTACCAAAATTTGTAATATGTTGGTGTAATTTTCAAAAAAAAGTATGCCACTGAATTTATTAGATATTTAGCCCTCGTCATCTAACTTGGTTAATGTGACTTAGAAAACAATGCTCTGCAATGCAATGCAAACAATCTGTTAGTTCAGTAAATATAAAGAAATATTTCTTTCTTTTCTAAAAAGTATTTTCTAAAATACATTGTATCTCGAAAAGGAAGCGTTTTAAGAAAAAAGTGTATACAAAAAATTTTACCTCTTTTTTAGACGTACTATCATATACTCTTGGGTCAGACTTTAATTCTAACTCACCATGTATATACTAACACATACTTTTTTAAAGTACAGAATTTGTTACATTTGTTAAGAAAAAAGTTTGCTAAGAAATAAAAAATCTGCGGTCCTCACAATACTTAGAAAACCATTATTACAAAATAAACTTACTCGAAATTAAATTTGCTGTATTTCAATTTTTTGGTCAGTTCATAGTAATGCTTCAACAATTTCGGATAGTCCTCTTCTAACGTCTGCTGAACTGCCGAGGAAGATTTTTTTATCTCTTCCCTAGAAGTTCTCCAAATTTCACCCAAAAATTTGACGCTATATCCGATTCGTTATTGTGTATATTCAAACCGTTAAATGTGGAATGTAAAAACTTAACCTTAAAATGAAAATTAGTCTTATTCCGTATTTTATCATGTAAGTCGACACGCTTACTTGTTTACAAATTTGATAAATATCCTCTGTAAATGCTTTTTCGATTTCGGACCATATTTTATTTCTAAAACCCTGTGACGATGTTAATGTTACGCGACCTGGACCACCTTTAGTTTTAGTACCACTTGAACTGGTATCAAATGCAGTTTTCAAGCTTTCACGGCACTCATACAAATTCTGCTCTATTAATTTATCCGTAGTTGACCTGATGGTTCCCAGATTAATAAATATCTGAAAAGAACAATTTTTGAGGACTTTCCTAAAAACAGTCCCCAAATCATTCTTACTTGCAGAGCCGTCGATGTCTGAGTTATATTTTCATTAATTATTCCCTGATTTAATGATCCTGTCGCTAGATTTACCACTTTTTGCTGATGAGTTCTTATATTTCGAAGTTCCGTAGTTACCACGTCTATGTCTTTCAATTCTGGATCGGAGGCTAACTGTTCTGTAACACCTCTCTTTTTATCAGAAAAAAATAAGGTGAAAAATGCTCATAATCAGTCTTTCAAAAATCAGTTTATCAATTTACTACTTTACATTTAAATTTAGTAGACAGGAGTTTGAAACCACCAAGGTAGCCAAGTATATTGTCACCATAATCATCACTGACTTTTGTAGTTGTGATTACATTCCTATAGAGCGATCTGTTTATAAAGAAATGGTGATGGATACTGATGACTAAAGCATGAAGTGACACAACTATGGAACTTATTAACCAATACAGGGAATAACTACAATGCACACCGGTATAACTCTTGTTAAGGGTCAACTAAACTGAAGAATAAAAATATGTTATGCTGCCCTGTTATATGTTATGCTGACCATCAGTTCTTTTAGACTTTGATCAGCGGGAAAGAAATACATTTAGTCTTATATTTTATTCACTTAATAGAAACATTTGGCAATGCTAGACAGAAATTATTAGCTTTTCAATACATGCATATAGAGTAACTTTAATAGATTGTGACCTTTCTTGTTACTTTACTTAACCAATTTCCTATGTTATGTCGTAATCATTTTAAAACAATTTATAGTTACCTAGTTCCTGTAGAATTGTAGCTTTTTGTACAGGGTCATTGGTCGTCATTAACCTTTTACTGAGTTGCTGCAGTCTATTTACTTGACGTAAAATATGACTGGCTAAATGTAAACGACCCAAAACCTTTGTATGCTTTTCCAATTCATTATATGGCACCGTAATCTACAACATAACTACAACTATGTATTCTGTACAGTGAAAATTGGTTGAATTCATTGTTCTAAAAATACGTTAATAAATTTAATATCTTTTGGAATGGATCGATAAATCGTTTTGAAAATGTTTTTTTTTGCATTTTCAAAACAATGCTATTATATGTAATGGTTTTATAAGTTGAAAAGCTGCAGGTATATCAAAGTTAAAACTTTTGTATATAAAACACAATTTTGTGGTCAATTTGCTAATGTAAAATAAACTTGCAATGAAACTTACAAACAATATGTCAGTATGTTGTAGAACTTAAATATATAACGGCAGCGTTATGGATTTCTCTACTTTATAACAAAACGTCCGATTCTAAATGAACAAAACATATATAGGTAAAGGTCCTGACAAAATATTTAAATGAATCAACATTTAGTCACAAAAGTGGACCATGTTTTACCTGTGTCTTTAGGCGTTCTGCGTTGGCAAACAAATTCTGTACGTGTATGTTCATTGTATTCAATACAGCCTCCAACTTTGTAGCATGATTAGCTTGTTGCAGTAAATCATTATGTTTTTCAAGAACCTGCCTCTGTAATTCCTGGTTTAACAATTCTATGCCTTCTCCAAGTTTTTTTACTTGTTCAGTTATTGTTAGTGAGTGAGTTAACGCAGCTTTTGATTGTGAACACAGGAAACTTTTGTAAAATTCTGAAACCGTTTTTAATGTAATTAAATTTATTAAAATAGTAAAACATAGTATACCATCATTTTCTATCTGCTCAACAGAATTTTTTTCATCTTGCTCCATTGTGAATTCGACGTGGTTGATCACTACTAAAATAATTAAAAATTAAATTGTTATATTGCCAATCTCAAAATCAAAACTAACCTATAACCTACAAAAATAGTTGTAACTTCTCACAACACGTACGTATATAGTAATTTTGTTTAGAAACGAAATTGCCAAGTATTATGTCAGTAGTTCATTAAGGACCATGTAAATATAATATTAATTAATTACACAGCACATAAAACACAAAACACTAAAAAAAACGGATTTAGTTAAAAATCAAATACACTCGAACCCCTCTAATTTCACCTTCGCTTAATTCACATCCTCTGTTATTTCACCACGTTTCCCCTATTAGGTCGCGAAAACGTCCCGGTTAAGTCGCCGCCTGTAAAAGTTTGGAAATTGGATTCTCGCATGAATATGTAAAATTTTTATTGAAAAAAATGATTGTGGAATACATTTATTGATTTAAAATAGGTTAGGTGTCTTTTAAAAATATTTAATCTTTAAAATATTAATTCAAGTGGAAAATTGAACATTGTCACGCACGACTGGGTATACTTACATTGATTTTTCGTTCAGTTGGATCATTTTTCGTTATAACAAATGCTGTGGTATATCTCTAAATATTTATTTTTGCAGTTAAAACACAAAAAAGTTGAGGTTATGATCGCGACTTAAGAGGCAAAATTTCGCGACTTAAGCCGGGTAATGATGCACGGATTTGGCGACTTAAGAGGGGTTCGAGTGTACATATTTTTAGTGTTGCGAAAATTCGAATTAAATAATTCGACTAATTCGATAGTTAATTAAAACTAACTAATTCGATATATCGAGATAAAAATTAGTAGTATTTATTATTTAGTAGTAGTACTCCGACGGGAAACGGAATTATGAATTATTGAACCGGTATACGCCTATACTTATCGAATATTTACGATGGTCGAGTGTAGCCAAAGGGTAAAGTAAAAATGGAAATACTAGAGATGTTATAGTGGAACTGGACCTATTTCTTTGGAATAGGTATCACCTACCTATTCCGCGTACCTATTATCAACTATTGGATGTATGTACCTATTCTGAGTCCGCTGGCACCGACAACGTAACAATGGCTCGGCGGCTCCGTGTCACATGTTCAGCTTTGCAATTTCGGCACTGCCAGCGGTACTAGTGGCGCGCGCATAGGTAATAGGTGAGATGAGCGTTGATTGAAATACATATATATAGTGACTTTAATTTTTATGATCTCTGAAAAAAGTATATAATTTTGTAGAAGTAGAAACTAGAAAATAGGAACATATTGCGATGCAAATTATTGCATATATTATGTAGATAATATAAAAAATAAGTGGCAATAAAATTAAATAGTTAATTTAAATAGTAATTAATAAATTAGTAGTAAATAGTAATTAAATAGCAGTAAAACAAGAACAGAATGCGTAAAACAAAAATAGAAAACTAAACTTCTAATAGAAATAATAATATATAAACTAAACTTATAATGCTAAAAACTGTTACTTGTTATTATACAATATATATGTTTGTTAGGAATTTAATACTTACTGCCTTGAGGGATAGATGTCGCGTAAGCCACAATGTACAAAGAGTAAAACGAATCAATTAGTAATTTTTTCGTTTTTTTTTAGCAACTTAAAAAACCTGCGTACTGAAAAATTAAATGATATTTGTGGGATACGTATTACGTAACGATGTTTCGATGTTTACAAGTAACATCGATGTTGAAAATATAACATCGAAATTAAAACATCGATGTTCAGTGGAAAACATCGATATTTCAAAAACATCGATGTTAGGTGCCCATCCCTAGTAAACACTAGTTATCAAAATAGCCAGCTAGGGTTCCGCTGGTTCCGCCAAAAAAAGTATGATCAATTAGGGTTCCACGGCCAAATAAAATTGGGAACCTCTGCTCTAGAGAATAATAACTGAAATAAGGAATCCAGCGAATCCAGTACATAACAATAACGATGACGGTATACATAAAGGAGGAAAAAGTGCAAATACTTAAGTGGTATTTCATATCTCAGAGCACTGAAGTTGTTGGGCGATTTGCATTTTCATTTGAAAATCGGTCGGTACCTACGGTAAAAACCGTATTAAATATCGTCCACAGATTTGAGACATCGGGGTGTATAACAGGGTGCAAAAACTGTTTATCAGACCAACCTGAGGATGCAATCCTTAGGCCCTTATCCGAAAATAGGTTGGAACACTTGGAACGTGATAATCATAAAGAAACCAAATAAGAGTATTTTATTAAATAGCCCTAACTGGAAACACGATCAGAGCGCCCCCAGCGGATTTCTGGACTCGAGTAATAAAATTAAAGAAATCTACTTTAGACTGATTCTCCAAAAATCACCTAGATGGCGCCATAATAAAAGTTAAACACATATTTGTAACTGTGTTCTTTCGCAAATACAAAAGATACAATGATTAATGAATTAGATAACTAAAATTTAAATTGTGATTGGCTGTAATCATATTCACAAATACAAAAGAATATGCTTCTGGTGAGTTCGCAGTGCCCTCTGCTACAACTGTACCGTCTGGAGATATGTAACAATTAACAACAGTTTTTATTAATTAATGCCGGGATGTATGTGTGAGGTTAGGTTCTTATTTTAATGTGTCGGTATGTTACCTTTTCCTTTTGGGTGTTTGTTGGAAGTATTTTGCACTAAATATTTATGTAAGTATTTTGACAAGTTTTTAATGTCTTCGAATTACCTTTTTGCCACTTTTCTTACCAATATTTAAAAACGAGTTGTCCAGGTAAAAATGCGTAGCATTGTCATGCACCAAATTGTAAAAGTATCTTTTTACAGAAATATTAGAAATCCTCCATTTAAAAATAAATCCTGTTTCCAAATTCGTGCAGTAACGAGGCATAATTAGGATCTATTTTAATTTTCTAGTCATTGTCAATTTCATTGGAATACAGGTTATTTATTTATTTATTTATTTATTATTTGATTATTATTTATTTGTTATTTCTATAAAAATTTATTTTTCGTAACAGGTTTTATGAGAATGTTTTAATTTAAATTTTGCAGTAGGTACTGTAGAATGCATTACTGCTCATATTTATTTATCATCAAATTTTCTTCGCACTTCAAATTTTATTTCTTAGTACTGGTAGTTCTATTTTATTTTGGTAGTGAAGATAGATACATATGTCTACGATTCTACTGATATTTAAACACTTGGTAGTGTTACACTCTGTATATATGTCAATATATACTTTTAATAATGATGGATAATAAATGATTTAACAAATACCTAATAATAATCTTACCATTTTAATCTGTGTTCAGTAGTACATCGTACTTGAAGAGAACCAAATAGTTCGAAACATGTGTAACTATCTACATTTTATCAAAATTTGTTTCTATAGACTGGCGTCTAAACGGTAAGTATATTAAGTAATCATATTGTTATTAATTTAATTTCCAATTTGTATATACATATATGTTTGAATTTATGCTGTCAAAAATTTATAATTAATTTTCATTTACACTAAAACAAGCTGTAGTGATGATGTCTGGAAACAATTATAAATTGCTAATCAACTGCAGCTAGTTTTAGTGTAAATGTTAAAATTATTGTAATTTTGACAGCATATATTCTTATATTATAAAATTTGAATTTACCGCCTGGATACAGCGTTCTGAACTACTAAGCTGCCATCTCGCGGATTTTCAGGAAAGTTGTAGTCGAAAAGGTATATAAACTGCAGTTTTTCTGCAGTTAAAAAACGTTTTCCGAGTCCAGATGTCCGACAGATGGTGCTAGTGTGGTGTTTCCATAAATCAACATGGAATCGAACCCTCTTATTTGGTTTCTTTATGGTGATAATTACCCATAATGCCCAATGCTTTTAGGTTAGGTTTCTGTTTTCTGAATCTGAATAGAATAAAGTGTCCTAGATGTATAGGGTCATAATTACCGGAAAAAAATACATCTCTAGAAGTGTAAGCACCAAACCGGCTAGAGAAAAGAATAAATCATCTTCAGAATATTGTTTAGAGTTGGTAAAGTATGTACCATTATGTAAAATTGAGGTTAAGAAAATAACTATTTCTTTGAAGAACCTGCGATTATGAAAATTTCATTTGCACCCTCCTACTTCAGAATGCGACCAGATCAAGTGCTTTTGCTGTTAGGAGTTTTAATGTTGAGGTGGCTCGCGTTGCCGAACAAGTATCGCAAGAGACCATTGGATTGATGAGGTTCAAATTTTGGGAAGATGCTCTAGAGTCTTGCTATTCAAAGGATCTTAAGGCTGTACCCAAACATCCAGTAGCTTTAGAGCTTTCTAAGGTAAACACTTGCTTGTGCGGAATGCAAAATCTTGTAATCATTACCTAAGTGAAAACGTTTATTTTTTTATTACATATTGTTTTAGGCAGTTAAGGGGCATAGTTTAAGTAAGAGGTATCTTAACAATCTGATAGCTGCAAGAAAAGAGAATATTGTACCCAAAGACTTTGTTAGTTTAGAAGATATGGAGAAGTATGCTGAACGAACTGTTTCTAATGTGCTTTATTTAATTTTGGAAGGATGTGGTGTGAAAAATGTTAAAGCAGACCATGCCGCCTCACATCTAGGAAAGGCTCAAGGAATTGTCCAGCTATTAAGGCAAATTTCGCATTTTTTGATATAAAAAATAATTAGTCCATTTATGATATTTATTGTTTACAATCGTTTTTGGTGTATGTTTAAACAATAAGTATACGATTGATTCAAAAGTATTGAGCCTTGCTGATATGTTCAAATATGATTATTTATTTTTTTAAACAGGAGGAAGTTAATTTTGTCAGTGAGGGAAAGGTCTGGTGAATATGGTAGATAGGGCATAACTTCAAAACTTAACTGCAAGAGTTCAAGGCGTCTGTTTCAAGGCCGCACCACTCTTCAGACTTGTCTAGAAAATATCAAGCACTTCTAGGGCATGGCTCAATACTAATGAATCAACCAGATAAAAAAATACCAGTGGTTTAATAAACACCAATATTTTGGATTAAACACCATATGACAAGCTATACATGTGACATGTGCCAATGTAATTAAACCATATTTGCCCTATATTTGATTTTAGGAGTATACCTCATTCAAGACGATTAGGTTTCGTCCCAGTTCCACAAAATATTTTAGTGAAGAATAAAGTTAGTCAAGAGGAAGTAACAAGATCCAAGGCTAGTGAAAGATTAAACGAATGTTCATTTGAAATAGCAAGTAGAGCTCATCAGCACCTAATGAAAGCAAGGAGTCTCATGGAAGGTGTACCTAAAGAAGGAAGAGGCGCTCTTCTACCTGCTGTACCCATGTTCATTTATTTAGACAGACTGCAGAAAGTTAATTACGATGTATTTCATCCCAGTTTGCAACAAAGATCATGGAAGCTGTTACCCTTATTATGGTTATATCACGTTCAAAATAAATATTGAGGTTATGATTATCTCGGTGTTATTTTTATTTGCATTAATTAATTTTACGAAACAGTGGCGGCAAAGTGACGCACTTCTTCACCTAAAATTTCCAATTGATTGTACCATTTAAAATTATTTTAATTTAATTAGATTGATTAATCTAATATAAATTTTATGATTTTAAATATTGAAAGTCATGTAATCTACTTGTTTGCAGAATCAGCATCAGTTTAAATCTGCTGTATTTCACAGCATTGTTGATGGCAGTTGTCATAGCTCTGCTTACTGTATGTGAGATTGTGTTGCGGATTTTGAAGCTGCTTCGGCTGCATATTAAAAAGATAGCGATGATTAGCACAGGTCTTTGTTCGTTATCATGTTATACGGTAATTATTATCATGACGTTTAATTAAATAAGCTTTTTTATTCGTTTCCTTATAACAGAGTCAAAAATAATGTACATACATACATATATTTAACTGTATTCTAAACAACAAATGTTTGTTAAATCTTTTAATGATTTACCAAAAGGATACATAATATCTCTCAAGTCTTATAAAATAATATAGCTGTTGGTGTCTATGTTCGCTGTCTTTAACCATAGCAATAAAAAAATGAGACCTCAAAAAGAGTATTACGATTTCCATACAACACACACAAATACAACTATATTTAAATATTTATTGCAACACACAAACATATGGACAATAATTACACATGGAACTTAACACTGGAATGATCAGTTATATACGGAATGTTTTCGTTAACCCTCTAAAACACACCTATGAAACTTCGGAAAAAAATTGGCTGGGGAATGTCGCGGCCACTAGTTGGCGCTGTAAGGAAAGAAGGGAAAGAAGTCCGCTTCTCCGCCATGATACACGTACTTTATTGTTGGTTATACGTGTAATAATTATACATACTTTATTATTGCAAGTTAAAATGCTGTGATAACAACAAGAGTTGTTAATAAACAATTTTAGGAAAGGAAAGCAAGTAGAATAATTGGAAAAATCGGGGCGACTAATTTTGTCTAATAAAGTTTACTTCATATACGTATCTCCTGCACAACGTTAACAAAGCTGTCACGAATTGTTTTACCCCATTGTATATCACTCTCCACAAAATAAAGCTCACAAAATGTTTGCGAACTTTTAAGATCTTTTCTCCGAGATGCTTTTTCCCAAGCCTTAATCATAAATTCTTTCTTTGGAACGGAAAACAATTGCATTTTTTTATTAGACCGGTAGCCTGAAGTGCAACCGGTAGAAATGCACTGGGTCGGCATTTTTTAAATTCAATTTCATAAACAAAAAATGTGCTTTGAATTGAGGTTATTGTCAATGTTTACAAAAGCGGAGAGAGCGGACTAGCGAACTATAAGCCTCGCAGTGCCATCTCGAGGATTTAGTTCCTCCCCACTTTTTAGCGAATTTAACCAGCCACGGAAAATACATTCCGAGCATAGGGAGTTTCATTGGCCTTCTCTAAAACACAATATTAAGTTTAACTATGTCGGATTACATTTTCAAAATAGATTTCCAGAAACATAACAAAACTTTAGGCCAGTCAATACAAATTTTGAGGTAAGAGGATTAGATACTATATATAGATTGTTTCTATTCCTAAAACTTTCTATAATGAAAACACAAGGTTTGGAACTCCGGAAAAAACAAAAACTTTGGAACAAGGAAAGGTTTGGAAATCCGCCATCTTCCGCAATTGACAGATCATGTCACGTAGCGCCCTACTCATAAAATTTGATATTAAAAGGGCAGGACATCTGCTGGGACAACTAGTATTTACATATTTGAAAAAAAAAACAGTGTGATTTGTTGTGAGGGCCTTAGGATTACTCCTATTTATTATCATATTCTCTTCTAATTTATTTTTTTCTAAATATAATCTCGGTGAAAGAAAAAAATGTTTTGTCTATACATTTGTGTATGTACAATTAATAACAGTATTGTGCCAACAAATGTTAAATAATGCAGAATAACATTATAGGCCGCATACAAATCAACACATATAATTTATATAGTTGTATTTTTTCACTATTCCTTGAAGTTCTTTAAGGAATCTTCTTTGTTTATTAGAAATCCTGGAAAAATTGAAATTGGCTATTACTAAAGATGTTTGTTACTTATTATGTATTTTTTTTTTAATTTTCAACCAATTTTGAAATAAAATAAATCATCATATTGAAAATTATCACAATATTTCTGGTATATGAAAATAAAAACACTTGTTATTTCTCATTAACCTATCTGCAGACCCTGCATAATACATTGTTTTAGTTTCAACGTAAATGAAAAATTATAAATTTTAATATACTCTGATTGATAATACGTGTAATAATTGTAACATATGTAGAAATAAAAAAAAAAAAAAATTTCTTTGTGTTAGATACAGTAAGGGTATGTATAAAGAAAAAGGTCGACACATATCAAGTTTAATTGTTGAGTTTATATAGCCTTATGTCACTAATCTACACACATTTAGACATATCAAAGCCGAAGATAGTTTAAAACTTAACACTTGTAATATTATATCACCTACGCGAAAATTGACTTAATCTGGAATAAAACTTCAGTCTTAAACACAAATATGATGAAACCTTTAAAAAGTAGTTACAAACACAACTTCAGCAGTACTGAATCATTGTCAAAAATCAAGCACCAATCTGAAAACAATAAGTACAATATTTTTTTCAGCATGTAAATAAAATGCCAATTTTAAGCAAAATGGTATAGCATACAGGATAAAACATTCTGCACATTTAAACGATAAAGCATTTTTGCGCATATGCTACGTCTCTAAAGCCAGCAATGGCGGCCCAGACGTGGCCCATCCCACACCGTCTCCCCTTCCACACCGCCTTCAAGTCAACACGGGCCAATCCTGTATACTTTAAAACTAAAAATATCAATACAAATTCTGGGATTAATGGAAGAAGAGGTGTTCATAAAGCAATTTTATTTTAGTTGAAATTTGAAATTTTTACAAATGGAAGATGACAAAAATAACAAGTTATTTGGAAAGTTTTCTAATGAAAATTGCAGGGAGAAAACGAAATGTGACTATAACTATTATTTTCGACGCGATTCGAGAAACAAGTCGAACGCTCTAAAATATTCGAAAATACCGCTTCGCTGCGACTGAGGATTTTGGAGTGTCCAGGACTACGTCGATAAATTTTAATCATAGAAAGTGAGATATCCTTTTGAAAATGACTAAGAGATGGCGTTACTAAAATTTTTCCAAATGAGAGAGAGCCAATTTGAGCTGTAAAATTTCATGGAGTTTATGCGTTTTGAAACTATAAACGCGTTTTTCTCAAAACCATGTTTTTCTAATTGGCGGGCAGCATAACTTCGGCAATTTTTATCCAATTGACTTGAAATTCTAACTGCAGCTCTATAACTAAATTATCTAGAGCGGTAAACACGATTTTTACAATTGATTAATAATTACGGTTGTTATAAACAAATAAAGGTTGAATTTTTTGTTTTCTTTTTTTTTTCTTCAAACTGCCGCCATTTTGTAAAAAATCATTGTTTTGACTTGATCTTGTGTACCGCTCTAAAAACTAATTTAGATGATGGATTTTTTTTTGTTCTAGGAGCATTTAAAAAAATTGCCCGCTATGGGCCGATCGAAAAAAAAAGGCATCAACGTTCCGTGCACCATCACGCCGCCATTTTGTATGTAATATTAAGCATTTGTTTTTTTTTTTGTATTTCAACATGTACTAAATAAACCCTCAAAACGTTTTTCAATATTTTTATTAGTAGCTGAGAAAAAAATTCCCAAAATTTTCTTGATTTTCGACCTTCTAGTGATGTAACCTCTTACTCAAAATTCTTGACTCAAACACATGTTGGACTCCAAAAACTTTTGCTTTATGATAGTTTTTGTATAATATTCATTTAAAACATTCAACTTTAGAAAAAATGTAAAGGTAGAAATAATTGTTCATGTTTTATGAAATTGTTCAAAGCATTTGAAAGCATTTGCTAAATTGTTAGTTCTACTGACACACCAAGAGTTTTCATTAACAACGCACTTTGACTGATATCTTGTATTTTTCAAATTGGTGGTTGATTTAAGTTATTACGAGCTAACTAAACAAAATATATGTGTATGTAGAGCATTAATAATTAAATATTTGCTATCAGTCCCCAAAAAGCATTATTTTCAAATACAACCTACGTTAAAATAAAGTATGGAAATGTAGGAACCTCTTTAAATCTATCCCGTGTACTGGTATGTCGCCGCGACGGGATGCATTTGACGAGGAGTATGCTGCAGTTTCTGTATGTGACAGCCGCGACACATCAACCTGCCGTCTAAGGGGTAACAACGCTTGTCCGGTTCATCGGTGAGTTGCATGCCACACTCTTCGCAGACATAGCAATCGACATGGAAATCTTTATCCATCGAAACGACGCGTACCGTTTCCTCTGTTCCCTCCACTGGAGTAATACCTAAAAATATTATGGCTGATTAATAAAAAAAGTTTCAAGGATGTCACGGAATTCAAAGAAAAATATATATAGGATGGTCCGAATTTAAATCTAGAAAATTTAATAGTCCATTCCATACAAAAAAAATAATGCAAAAATGTCATACAAACTATGTGTCAAAAAATGCACGCTACGGGGGCTACGCCTTTTTTTTCTAGATCTTATTGATAAACTGATACAATATACGAGTAACAGTAACTTTAATTCAAATGTCAAATGGTTTCATGTCATATCAGATCATGAAAATTGTTTTAGTCAAACTTGTCCATTTTTAATAATAATTGTGCCTCCTAGTTCACAAAAAAATTAAACGCATTTCCTTCTCTTCTTACCGAAATTTTCTTACCGAAAACTAGGCATTTTTCGAAAAATTTGTTGCATTATTTGGTTTGTGGTATCTTTTCCGTTGCAACGTGCTATTAACATTGCTGTATTTAAATTCGGACCACCCTGTATAGTATATAAATTTTGCAGTGATAAATTGACCATCAAATATCTTTTATGAAGTTCTTATTAAGTGTACATTTGTTTAACTTTCAATATAAATTACGAGACATTATCAGTGGATATCAATTTCTTTCGTATAATATTAACTGGTACTCTGGTTAGATATCTTGGAACTTGAAGATAAGAAACATTTGAAATCACTACACATTTTATTATTTTACTACCACTAGCTAATACCTTTTCCACAAGATGCGCACTTGGAGCAAACATTCTATGATAGTCATTAACACAATATATTTTGTTGTCTACATCCACGGTAAAAGGTACCCCATCTAAACATTCGTTACAAACGCAACACCGAAAACATCCAGGGTGATACGACTTGCCCATCGCTTGCAGTATCTGCAATATATACAATAAAGAAGTATATCTGTTGAGTAAAAAGACCTGGGAAATTTGAAACTTACCATTTCCATGATAAGATGCCCACAAATCGCACATTTTTCAGCAGTTTGTTGAAATCCAGAGTACTGCAAAAAAATTCCTGTCAAAGTCTAAGTTCTCATTTATCACAGACTTTTGACAGAATATATATATATATATATATCTTTAACCATTTCGCTGCAAGGGTTTAATGATGATTTTTTCATTGCAACTAGTAAAATTTTATTAAACAGTTTGAATTAGAAACGCTTCAATGTAGATTAGATATTTTTTGTCTGTATTTCACAACAGGCCCATGTGCACTGGCAGTACATTTTTATAAATCAATGTATTAGATATATAATAGATTTAAAAAAGTTTCATACCCATTGCAAAATATTAGGTTTATACACAGCGAAAGGGTTGAACTTTTGAATAGTTTTGTTATTACAAACAGTATGTTATAAAAATTAATATTAATGTTAGATCATAATTTTAGGTTCTTCAGCAATCATGATTAGTAATGGGAAGCCCTAATTGTTAAAGAATAAGGGTAAGTATTAACAGAATCTAATTTTTCAAATTTGGATTTTAAGTCGATCTTGATTTTGAGTTGTATTCCTGTTTTCATAACTTACGTTTGTTTCAGATTTTAGACACTGTGAAGAAAATAAAGATGATACTTTGAGAACATTTATAACCGAACGTTAGCAGTGAAAACTTTTTTTTACATTGAGCTAAGTTTTTGTAATTAACCACATCTACTACCTACAATACCTACTTATGAGAGTTTAAAAATAAAAAAAAAAGAAAATAAGTTAAAAATAATGTTGTTTTTCATGTTTTATGTAAGTAGCTTGCATGTAGGTGTCTATTTAAATAAAATAAAATAAAGCAAGCTGTAGATTACACTATAAATGGAATTTTTGGAAAACTTATGCTAATGATTCCAAAGAAATTAGTTTTGGTAAACTCTAGCATGCAGTTAGTAACTTATGTGAACATGCGAAAACCTAAAAATAATAATAAATGAAATTTAAATACATTTGTATTTGGGCTTACTAGGTAATCTTCCTCACAGTAGACCCTTCCATGAACATTGTAAAAGGCTTTTCCTCTCAAAGCTCTTCCGCAGGAGCAACAAATGAAACAGTTTGTGTGATATAAATTGCCCATGGCTTGGCAGGCTTGTCCTGCCCCTGTCACTTTATCTCCACAAGTATGACAAATACCTGAAAACATTCTTAGTTAGTTTTCAAGTTTAATAAATACTTGCTTTGTGTTTTAAATGTATTCAGCCTGCTGTGTATAACTATTTATACTTTCTTCTCTCATGCAGTATTAATAAAATTGTTTAGAGACTGACTACAAGGCATTTTTGAAAACACCTCATATTCTTTCACAAAATCATTAAAATTTCCTTACCAAAATATTCTCCCTCTTCTTCATGTTTTTCCATTTCTTCTTCAATCTGCCTAGTCATTTCTTCTATTTTCTTTTCAGCTTCGGTAGGTCCTCTCGGCTTTGGAGGAGTAATGCTATATGGTAACAAGTTTTTTTCCCATCATTTTCAGTTTACCGCTGTTCGTACTACACGTACTAGGCGTAGGGCTGGGTGCTGGGGACGGCCTCTTTTCTATTTTTTGTGGAACGGGTGGTTTCTGAACCTCTACTGGCGACACCGTCTTAGTCGGCGTCTGGGCAATACCAGTGGCAATCGACCTATCGTAATTTTTAGCAGTCGAAGTTTGAAATTGAGTATTGGTGCTCAGTGTTGTATGAGCAACATTTCCTGTCATGCACACATAATCACTATTATTGATTTCGTCTAATTGCTGCTGGGTAAAAGTCTTCGACGGCGATTTATCAAAATTCGACTGACAAAATGGGGACTGAGGTTGAGCTTTGGCAGGCTGCATTACGGAGTACAGTGGCTGTTGAGTGTACGGGTGATTTAATGCGTTATTATGGTATGAAGGTAGTGAACTCGCGGCAACTTGCGGACCTGGAGTTGCTCCTGAACTTTTTTGAGCTAGATTTTGTAAATTTTCATATACCGGAGGGCACTCTCCATCATGATTACTATGGTTATTTCTATTTCCTACAGGAACTTGTGGCTGTGCTTTCTTATATCCAACTGAATCATTACCAGTTCTCGGTATGTGATAAGATGACGATGACTGAATACCTCTTGGTGAGTAATAATCTATATTTTCATACACTGGTCCAGAGCTGCTAATGATACTAGTTCTTGGGCTTCCGGAATGTTGTGATGATCCTCCTACAGACTGCGTGGGGCTTGAATTCATCGGTACTTGCGGTTTTGCACACTGGACATATACGTCATTTTCTTCCACTACTTTGTGACTTGCTATTGTTTCCACTTGTTTAGGAGTTGCATATTTAGAACTGGCAATTATATTGCTCCTGTCGTACATAACATAATCAGTTTTTTGTGGTTCCGTCGTGTAGTTTTCTGTGCCAATGGATTTTTGTTTTTGATGATAAGTAGGTACTGCAGGCTCAGCTTTTCCCAAATTATAGATGCGACCATATCTAACGTCTTCATTGTGATTACCAATTGACATATACTGCATTTTCTGAACAAAAGACTGATCTGAATTGGGATCTGTACTGTTCCTTACATTAGACATTTCTCAAAATATAGAGTACACTTTGTAAATTAATGGAATAATGTGCTCAATTAGAAATGCGAGTTTAAAAATCAATTGATAATATTTTTCTTCCACTGCAAATCACAAATTTCTGGAAATGCAATTGATAAACAACCTTTGAGATAAAAACGATAACCGACTACTCATTCGCCTATCAATTTATCATTCTCAACTCATCACGTCACTCACCTGTTATTTAAGGCCTTTTCGGAATCAATATATGTTATTCACTCGGATCATTTTATTCACGTGGCGGATTTATCTGAACGGTTGTTGAAATATATAGATATATAAAAAAAGTTTTTATCGTTTTTCTTTACCTAGGCATTATCGATTACTTTTGGGAATGGTGCTTATCTTTTGTTATAATAACAATCCGGGCTCCGGGCAGTAAAACGCATTTAACGACATTGGTATCGCTCCTCATCGTGCTAACGCACATTTTCTCTTTATAATGCATCCCCTAATCATATTATTATACTTTATAATGCATACTAATCATAATATAATAACACTGAAAATTGCGAAGTATAATATTATGTTATGTGTTTATAGGAATATGATATAAAATTATGATTGGTATTCACCTACAGAATCATTAGATCACGTGAATGTATCAATGATTCAGTGAAATACATACGCTGACACACAACTGATCCGGTCGGAGTACTCGAGTTACAATCCAACTAATTAAAGAACGTAGCTTTTAGGACACACGACCATAGATAAAAGAAGAGATGATGGAACTCTCTCATAGAATTAAATGAAACCGTGAAGCGCCATCTCTAGAATTGGTCTCAAACTAATTTTAACTAATTGGCGGATGGCGCTATATTCAAAAAAATATTCAAAAATACAGTTGCGGACTCTTAAGAGTTCCATTATGGACAAAACGTAATATAAGAATAGCATTATATACTTGTACAAAAGTTTTTTATCCTCTGCATAAACTAAAATTTTTGCTAAAACAATTCGTCGTCCATAAGGGAACACTTAAAAAAGTCCACAAACTGTATTTGAAACCGTCCTCAAGAAAAAAAAAATATTTTAAAGACTGTAGAAAAAGGAGGAATTTGAGAATTGAAACCATTAAATACCAAAATAGTTAAGCCTTTCACAACCACATTTATAACACACAACATTTCAGAAAAAATTTAAGTAAATTCTAACTAGCCATTTATAAAACTAAAAAAAGTAGGTATTTTACAGGAAAACCGGACCAGACTCCTTTCTCAACTATACGATACCCAATACATAAAACACAATAAATTAAACATGAACAAATTAAACACAAACTACAAACTTAGTTTTTACTTAGCAATCACGGCCCAGATAAATATTGACGTAACACCATAACGAAAATTATAAATATTAAACATTTGGACGATGGACTGAACTGTTTAGGACTACCAATCTCTTTTTTTAACAGTACCAACTATACATAACTAACAATGGTGCGCCAGGTTGTCTCTCTACCTTAGGGGGGCTGCAGACTTTTGGACTTTTATCTATGTACACGACTAGTGTTGGGAATAATCGAATTATTTTCACTATCGAATTAGTAGTAATAATTCATATTTAAAAATCGAATTAATAATTCGAATTATTATTAGAAGAATTTAAATTATAGCGAGGGGCGATGGCTGCAGATTAAACAAAAAAAGCTAAAAAAAAAAAAAAATTCCCCCCCGCATTCCCCCGTCGGAGTACTACTACTAATTTTTATCTCGTTATATCGAATTAGATAATCAAATTAGTTAGTTTTAATTAACTATCGAATTAGTCGAATTATTTAATTCGAATTTTCGCAACACTACACACGACCACCGATTTAATACATCTCGGTGCACACGACACAGAATGAAGAGGTTATGTTCATATTCAGTAGTCCCCCAGGCTCATGTTTTATTTGTAAAATTGAGAAGAAATGGATGAATTTGATTTACCAGACGATTTAGAAGATGTTGAAGTTATTTATTCCGAAGATGAGGATCAAGAAGACAATATTGAGGATATGTTAGATGAGTTTACCATTGATGAAAATGGAGATGAAATAGAAATTGAAATAATTGATCAGGCAGTCGTAACATTTACGAAACACAAAAAATCGGTTTTTTGTTCTGATTTAAGTAAGGATCAAGAATTAGCATTAACAGGTGGAGAGGACGATGTAGCATATTTATGGAATGTCAATAGTGGGGAAGTTGTGTTGGAATGCACAGGCCATAAAGATTCCGTAACCGAAGTAGGATTTAATCATGATAATCAATATATAACCACAGCAGACATGAGCGGTATGATACAAGTATGGAGTGTAACAAATAAGAAACTAGTTTGGTGCTTTGAAGGAGACGATATGGTATGGTTAACTTGGCATCATATGGCTAACGTACTTTTTAGTGGCTGTCATTCGGGTGATATATACGTTTGGCAGATTCCACAAGGAAATTGTAAAGTGTTAGCCTCGCCTAATAATTCACCTTCTTCTTGTGGAAAAATCTTGCCCAATGGCAAGCAGTTATTAGCAGGGTATGAAGATGGTCTTTTACGACTTTGGAATATTAAAGAAACTAACACTGAATGGAACAATACTGAGGGTTCTACAGTCACCAGTATTGACGTTAATGCCGACGGAACTCTGGGAATAGCTGCGCCTGCTTCTATGATTTTTAAAGTTTTGGATGGTAAAAGTATTGCTACTTTACTGCCCGATGATGAAAAAGAAATAGAAAGTGCTTTATTTGATAGCAAACTCGGAATTGTTGCGACTGGTTCGCTGGCTGGTCAGTTATGTGTATGGGATTTAGGCAAACATGTTTTAAGACATCAAGCCAAAATTGAATGTGCTGTAACTGTTTTAAAGTGGGGTACAAATGGAAAAATTTTTGTAGGAGGTACAGATGGCGCAGTGTACGTTTGTGACGTAAAAAAATGGGACACTTTTAGAGACTTTAACTGGTCATAGAAGTGATATTTTAAGCATATCTGTTTTCAATGATGGTAAAAAAATTTTAACTACTTCAGATGATGGTACCGCTAAGATATTTAATGTTAAATAAATTAAAATCACAGGGTTTTCACATAATCTAGCTTTTTTAAAACAACCGTTTCTTATGATACCTATCTTTTATATGTACTTACATAAATCTGTTACTATTTATAGCTTTTTGATGTGAAATAATTATCTTAATTATTACAAGGTTATTCCTAAAAATTTTATATGTAATATAAAATGTTTATATAATAAAAGTAATTGTTGTTAAGCCATATGTATATATCTCTATTTACATTTGTTGACATATTACATATGAATAACACTATGTGGTTCTATTAAAGAAAAGTTTTTTTTTTTTAATTTCAAGACAATTGTTTACTTTTCTTTGAATATAATTATTTAGAAATCCAAATACTGTGAATATAAAGTGACCGATATTTTTTTGGTTTTCAAAGAAGTTATTGAAATAGATGCTAGAATTTTTTTACAAAAAATGCAAAAAATAACAGCAACGGGACTTTTTTACATATACCTTCTGTGGGGTCAATTAAGAACCAGAATACCTCTGTAAAATAAAGAGTAACTGTAAAAAAACTACCTATATTTCTAATTTCTAATGACATTTGATATCTTCAATCCAAAGTGCACTGTAATATTTTTTAGGGAGCTAGAAATGGAGAAAAAGCTTTTTTTTTAACAAAAAAAACGATGTTACAGTCTTCAGCATCCTTAAGGACTAATGGATATGGGGGCGTTCAAGTATTACGTAACGCAATTTTTGAAGATTTTGACCTTCCCTCCCCCTCCCCCCATGTATCGCGCCGTAACGTTTATTTAAATAAAAAACAAACAATGTTACGTAACGCGTTGTTCGAACCCCCCTCCCGCCCCTGTAACGCATCGTAACGTTTTACAAGACTCCCCCTCCCCCCAAATTGCGTTACGTAATACTTGAACGCCCCCTATCAATTTTCGTTGAAAAATAAAATTTTGAAGAAATTTTTTTGGTACCTAATGTAAAAAAATGCATAGTTATTTTTCTAGGTCTTCTATAATATAATATATAGGCAAATATGTTAATAAATAACGCCATAATTATTATTTATACCAGCTACACCACTGTGTTTATACAGAACGACAGAAGTTTTTTTCCTAAACTGCTGAACGTTTTCTATATTTGGAGGCATCACCGTTATAAGAAATAAATTGAACATATTTTCCCTTCCCTTCTTAATTTAACCGACCACATAAATAAAAAAAATAGTAAAGTTTGTCTCTATTTTTGTCTTTTTTCTTTATTTTTTTGAGGATTCATATTTTAAAATCGAGTATTATTCTTTTTAGCTCCCATCAGCTTCATCACTGTCGCACTCCCATCAGCATCATCACTTTGACCTACAAATGACGGAAATCGGATCCGGAATCAGCGACCCTAAAAACCTGTATATATCATATATAATATACATATATTAAATCGAAGTCCCAGAATAATGGTGGTTCGTGCAGAAATTTTTAGTAATAAGAATAAGAATAGTAATAAGCAAAAAGCCGTTTTATATCGTCCATTTGCATAAACATATTTTTTAATAATTTTAAAATAAGGGTAATTTTTTCTTTTATTATAGCCCAGTCTACTCATTTCGAAAAGGCGAGTTTATTTCACGGCTTTTTCATAATTTGACCTTGAAATGACCCTAAGAGGGGGTGGGGTTGGTTCCGTTTCAACCCAACCTAACCCCCACCCTTTTTAAAAAAAAAAATATTTTTTTCTTTTTGCTGCATTTGTGAGGGGGGGCGAAAACCGGCCTTATTGACCCTCCCCCTTTACAAGCCACTATGAATAAGAAACTATTAAAATAATTAATATTTGCTAGAACATTTCTATTAAATTAAAAGTTGAAAGACTGACATTAATTTGTCTTTTTCATTTGACATTAATTTTTCCTTTTTTCTCCTAAATTTATAGTTTTAATGAGTCACTGTCATGGGATATGCAATACAAGTACAGACCTTACCGTATTACTGGTTGTATACCTTAAATAAGTGTACATATACATAATGTAAGAATGTGTAGTGTTCTTGATCTTTGTACACATAAAGGGAACATCTCTATATACTTCTATACTATACACTGTAACATTATTGGTTGAGTAAAGTTGTTAGCTTGAGTAATTGTAATAATGACTAATAATTAACAAAATATCAGAAAACTACACCCATCAGAGATTAGAGAAACACAGTTGATTTAATATTTTTTTGACAAAAATAGAATTTAAAAAACTACAAATTTAAAAATAATTTTATTATAAAATTATTATTATATTATTATCAAATTATATTTTGAAACCTTCTTACTCAGAATGCTCTGTAAATTAAAATTAAACAGAAATATACAGGGTGGTTCATTAAAACATAGAAAGCTTCTATTTATTTCTCAGATCTAGTTGGTTATGGAAAAACGTGAAGACTCCAAATTTCGAGCCATTTACGACAGTAAAATCCTGAAACAGATAACTATCTCTTTCCGTTCAAAAATTATTGAGTACCTACCTATACCAATATCTGTAGACACCTTGTAGGTATCTAGCACAGGTAACTGACTAAAAGATAACCTAGATAACTATTGAAAAAAAAAATAATAGTGAGCAACTGAATCTTAAAATAAAATTTTATAAATTGGGTGTGTATTTTAGGTACCCTACATCAACTTTAACGGAATAAATAAATAAATAAATTGTCATTAAAGACTGACCTATTGATCATCATACTGAATCAATTACCACTTCAGTGCGGTATTGCTATGAAATTAATGATTATAAAACACCTACACGTTATTTACAATTTTATGAAATGAAAGTATGGCATTGTCAAAAGGTATGGTATCTTGAAAATATTTACGTAAGAGTATTGGAAATTAGAGAGGCCAGTTAAAACTTGGTACCAGCTTACGTACATACATACGCATGCATACAATGTACATATGTACATACATCATCCCACAACATATTCCTGTTGTGATCAAATTGAGCCTAAACAAACAGGTGTGTTGAGCAGGTCAAGGAAAAGTTTACAAAACATGCTGGTTTTTACATTAATAATTTTATTATATGCACTAGGGTTTTAACCAAAAGTTGCTTTGTGCAAGCTTACATAAAATTCTTGTAAAATAGTCCTCTGGGATCGGGAGGATATGCAGTCTCCATGACACAATTACAGACTTGTGACTTATTGCAAAAATGCGAACGCTGTGCTGTATGCAAAAAATGTAAATTGTACTGCATGGAAATTGTTGTATTATACAGAAATCCATTTTTGGAACATAACTGGGTGTATAAAAAGAAATATTATAAAATTGGTATATCTCAGTTAGCTAAAGATTTAATTACAAAAAAAGATCCCTTCAAAAATATTTATGCATGCTCCTTTTAGTTTCCTATCTTAGTTTAATTGTTTTTTCTGTATCTTGTTAATTAGTTTTGCCTAATTTAATTAATTTCTAACATTTTTTTGCTCAAATATGTGTTTTTATTGAACGTTTGTGCACTTTAATGGAAATTGATGGAGGTAAAAGGTGGAAGAAGAAAATAATTGTTTAAAAAATATATATGACGCCATTATTTAGTTAAAAACTTTCATGATTTGGTATCCACATAGATTAAAGTATTATTGAAGAAATAAAATTTAGAAACTGTTATGTTCAAATAATCGAAAAATATTTGAAATGTGAATAAGTATCTGAAGTTTGAGCAAAACAATCTATCTGTCCGTTTGTTTGTTATTTTTTCTTTTATTTTTTTTTTCTGATGGCAGAATCTGGACTTGAGCTTAATGAGTTTAAAATTGATTAAGGTAGTAAATACACATTTTATTTGCCTATAGGTGATCCCCAACCACTTCAAGATATTGAATTCAAATTTTGTAGACATATGTATATGTATACTATAATAAAGTATGTAAATGCTTAAATTATTTTTAACTTAATCACTTGGAGGTTGAGAGTGTTATAGCCAACATAATATAGTACGGTCTTTAACAATCTTACGGTTTTGGAGATATATGTAAACAAAATTGCAAAATACTTGCTACATACGAGTATTTCGTATTTTACTACTACCAATTAATGAAGTAATCTGTGATAATATACCAATAAAATAATGACAAATGATTTGATTATATTTTACCACTAAACGACAAAAAACCATCAAATGCATATACCTAATGAAATTATTTGCCATGGATTAATTTTTATATTGTCACAATATTCTTAATCAACTGATAGTAGTGGAATACAAACATAATGTACATACATACGTATATACATATCTCCAAAACTGTTAGAGATAATTTTACAAAAAAATGGTGTTATTTCATACAAAAAAATCCTCCTCTACATCAGATTTACTAATATTAAAATAAATTATCTCCCATTTTACCTGGTTTTTCCCATTTTTTTTATCTCAAATTATATAGGGTGTCTTTTAATAAGTGTCCAATATTTGACAAGATGATTTTTCAAGTAATTTTAAGAAGAAGGTTCTTATAAATGTGTTCAAATGTCAAAAACGTTTCGTTTCGAAGGTACACACTGATAAAGATGTTTTTTTTTATATTGACTCTTTTAAAGATATTTTTTGAAATTTCGTACATATGCTACACCTTAAGATATTTACAAGAAAATACCATTAAACGGTTATATTTTATACAGGGTGTTTTCTTTTAAGTTGGCATGGTCCCTTTAGCCGACCCATTTATTTTAAGATGTCACTGACTTTAGTTTTTAGAAGTATGTTCCTTACACTCTTCTAAAACTTTTTATTGTTCTGTTTTTTTTTCCATATCTATATATCCGAATTATTTAGCAAAATTTACAACCGTATAAGATAAAAATACTATAAGGCTAATTTTAGCACTGAAGTAGGCTGTAAAAAATAACAAGTCGAAGTTGACTAATAATTTTACTCAGCTGTCAGGTTTTAAGTGAATAATTTGAGGTGTAAGTTTGAAGAAAATTATTGTGAATATTTGTCTTATAAAAATTACACTTTTTAACACCCTGTACGAAACGTTTTTGTCCACCTATTTATTCATACAATTTCTATCATAAATTACTTGAAAAATTAGCCTGTAAAATAATGGACACATATTGAGAAATACCCTATATAAGCATGTTTAAATAGTGCACGGTGATACTCGATTTAAAATAATGCGTTTATTAACGACTAAGTTTATTTAGTAAGTAACTGAATTGTGATATAGTATAAATAGAAACAAAACAATGCAATTAATAGCTAAACTCGTCTAGATTTAAGAATAAATTAAAAAGTACCAGTCATTGTGTAAAAAAAGAATTAATATTGGTCCAAGTTTCTTCGCGGTCGGCAACCAATCACTTTATTCTTGGGTAGTAGTACAAGACGGACGATCCCGGTAGTTGCCAGCTCGAAGCGTGCAGTTCGATGAGCTGCAACAGGGTGCGACGTACACTCGCAGAACCCGCGCTAGCCAAGAAGCCATCCCTGACGCTCGCCAGGAGTTGTTCTAGCTGTTGTGGAAGTTCGGCCTCCAAATCCCTTCCGATTGACGTCAACACGAAAAATAAACATTCGGTTTCCGAGAGACATTTGATGGGCAGACTGACGCAGGCCTGGCAGCATTTCGCCAGTATGGAAAGAAGTGTCAGATCGGGCTGTAGCGACTCGAACTGGCTCTTGAGCTGATGCCTTTTAACCTGGCTGCACATTTCCGTTAAGAACCACATGAACGCGGTGAACCTGGTCCCATCCCCCGCTTTAATCCCCCGAAGGATCTTGTCTTTCTCTTGGTACCACTGCTGGCACATGTTTAACAACGACTCCAAGAATGTCGGGTTCTTTTCGTTTTCTATTATGGATATGCACAACTTCGCAATGGGTTCACTGTACTTTATCCCTTCCACCACTTTCTCCATAACGGTCTTCACTAGATTCATTAACGTTCTCGTGGGCAGTTGATTGGGGTCTTCTAAGGCCGCCCTGAGGGTGGTCTCGTCCTCCTTCGAGAACATGGCAAGGTCGATTTCCTCCTTGGCAATGCTTTTCAGTTTGGCCGCCAGACTTCTCGACTCGCTGGCGCCTAAACTTTTGGACCTTTTGAGATTCGGGTTTGCGCTGTTCTGTTTGTTTTGGTTGTTATTGTTCCAGTTCGCCTGGTAGACCGGCTGGTGGTTGAGCCCGGAAAAAACGGGGTGCGCCATCATCTCCGGGGGGTACTGGTAGTTCGGCCTCGGCACGTGGTTCAGTATGTGCGAGGTGGAGGTAGAGTGCAGGAGGGGAAGCGGCACGCCGGGAATAATCGGAATGAGCCCCGGGTGGTTTATGTGCCTCAGGATATTCCCGCTCGATTTCGAGTGCTGCAAGGGCATCTGCTCGTAGCCCATGGCTAAATTTAGGTTCCCGCTGGATTTAGACGGCTGCAGTTCGTGATTCATTGTGAATTCCTTAGCGTGCACGTTCAATTTACCGGATATATTGGGCAAGTCGGTCCTCACGTTGGGCGGCCTGTATATTTCCATTGTCGGTTTACCTTTGATTGTGGCCATCGTCTGGCTCCTGCGCTTTTGCGGGTCTTTGTTGGGGCGAATGAAGCTCCGCTCTCTCGTGACCAGCGGCGCCACCGTGGAGAAGTCCGTCTTCTGGCTGCGTTTCAGCTGGGCCGCTTGCGACATTGTGGGAACACTACCGCCTATTAGCACCGCGCCGACTGTCCGTAATGATTAAATATTTTAATAATAATGTTCGAGCAACGACGACCACGCACCACAGTCCAATTTTGGTATGGCGAGGCGGGCAGGCGAGGACTCACATCCACAATTAGGCGCGTCGGATCGTCCGTACGTGCAATTTCCATAATTTCTCACCGGCTACGAGCACCAAACATCTTCACTTAGGCGGGTAATTGAGCGTGAAAAGTGTGGATGTAACTTCGACTAATGCAGAACGAATTCGCGTGCTGTCAGACCCAACGTAAGACGACAATGCTAGGCTGACGTATATTTAGAACGTATATTTTTAACGATGTACGCCGACGATATAAATAGTTGTATTTTATGTACAGCACATACATATAAGTAGTATAATAAAATTATTATGTAAGGAAAGACGTTTATTTATTGTTCGATAAACGCATGTTATTTGTTTATTGAGTTTAATTAGCGGATCCCAGGGCGCGGTCCTATATTAAATGATGCACTCACTCAAATAAGGAAGAGGTGACTTCATAGCGTTTAATGCGTAGTATACCAAACATGTAGTCACCGCACATAATTAACTCAAACAGAAAGTTTACTTTGTTTAGAAGTGAAAAAAAAATGCCATTGGAAATATTCGAGTAATTTTATGTATCTATAAAAAAATATATGAAAATATTCATGATAAATTGAGGATGAACAGTGTGTGTGTACGTAAAAATATAATCTTTTATGGCACCGTTTACCCAGATTTATGTACATACATACTAGATATGTATGTATGTCGCCTGATACAGAGTGATTATATCAAGTATCTGCTTTTAATATTTAGGTCTTAAGGGGGACTTCTACCTTGAGATGTCATTTTTTAATCATTTTTGTATTATTTTTTTCGTGGGGGAAGTAATTAACATTAACAAATGCGTTTTTTTGCGAATTATAATTCAATAATTTTTACATGAAAAAACATTTTTTTAAATCAGAAAAATCCAAAATGGCGACCCCAAGATCATCGCAAATTGAGGGCCGCAAAAATTTCCCGTCTAAACGGCTGACATTGTAGCACCCTCTGTGTTGATTTGAAACAGAAATACAAAATATTTTCTTAATCAGATGTGTTTTGGTCAGGGAACAACGAGATATTTTTTTCGATTACGGCAAAATTACAAAAATGGCGGTAAATTAAAAAAAAATGTGTTTTTTTGTAATTTTTTTTTCTACAAAAAGATTAATTTTTTTAAATATTTTATATCGAAAAACCGGCTCGTCAAACCCTGGAGAAATGTTTTTTTACGCATTCGTGCAAAATTTCAAGTCGATAGCTTAATTACAGTTTAAAAACGTGATTGTGAGAAAAACGCGTTCAAAGTTTAAAATGTGAATTATTCGAAAGGGCTTATATTTACCGTCAGTCTGCAATGCCTGGTCCGTAAAGACATCCCTCTCCTGACACACAAAAATGAAAAAAAAAAAATTGATTTTTTCAAATGTATCAAGGTAGAAGTCCCCCTTAAACACGTGCTGTCACAAAATAAAATAAAGGAATTAAGTCTGTCCCGCTTTTCATTAATCCCCTCTAATTTATCTTTTATTAATAATGTGATTTTGTTCAAATTTGGGTGCGGTAAATACATGTTGAAAAAATGAAAAAATTGGCAGTTAAAATTTACATTTAACAACACTTTAAACCCTTATTTAAAATCCTTTGCGTTTTCAAGCCCTAATTACTTTTTAAAATTAAATAAACTCGAATTGCCAATTACTTTTATTCAAGATGTAATTGATCTTAAAGTGCTAAGCACTTCTGAAATGGGCTTCAAGCACTCAGAAGTATTTGAAGCATGTCAATAGTGCCTAAATTACTTCAAATGGTTTCAGTTACATCAAATGACTTGATAATTACACTTATTACAATTATTTTGTTAATATCATGCTAATCAACTGAATTATTAATCAAGAATAAAACACATCATAACAAGCCCTATATTCGATTTGTAGAAGTACGGGGTGTGTACATTTTTTGTTCCAAATAACTTCCTTAGGTAACCACACAGCGCTGGAGACGGCTTTTCCATTCCTCATAGCAGTGCTGCAACTCATATACTGGAAGAGCCTTCAGCTGGTCGGTTACAGCCGTTTAAATGTTTTCTACGGTCCCAAAATGACGTCCCTTGAGGTGATTTTTCAATCTCGGGAAGAGAAAAAAGTCACAAGGACACAAGTCAGGAGAATAAGGAGGCTGAAGAGCCACAGGACTGTTTTTACTGCCTAAAAACTCGTTTACTATACTCGTTACTAAATGGCTGTGTGACAAGGCGCATTGTTTTCAAGAACCTCTCTGTAAAATTATTGATTTACTGTTTGGCCTGGCGGCACAAACTCTTTGTGGACAATTCCCTGGTTATCAAAAAAGCAAATCAGCATGCATTTGATCTTCGACTTGCTCATTCTTGCTTTTTGGATCTTGGAGAGCTTGAACTGAGCCATTCCGTGCTTTGGCGCTTGGTTTCCGGGTCGTACTCAAACACCCAAGTCTCATCACCAGTAATGACAGGTTCCATAAAATGGGGATCATTTTCAATAGATTCCAAAAAGTCAAGACACCTTTCTCTCCTGATGTCCTTTTGTTCCTACGAAAGGTTTTTTTTGGAACCATTTTCGCGCAGATTTTTGTCATCCCCAATTCGTCAAAATCTGATGAACAGTGGTGTGATTCCAATTTAACTCTTCCCCTATCATTCTTGTCGTCAACCGACGATCTGAATGCACACAATCGTATTCTATCGACATTTTCATCAGTTCTTGAAGATGAAGGCCTTCCGCTGCGTGGTTCATCTTCAATCGACTCTCTTCCTTCTGAGAATGCCTTAAACCACCGAAAAAACTGGGCTCTTAAAAAAACACTGTCTCCGTAGGCATGTTGAGGTTTTGCAAAAGTATCCATTGTGCTGTGTCCAAGTCTGAAGCAAAACCTGTTGCACACCGTTGTTCAAAATTAATGTCACTCATTTTTAAAACACACTAGAAAAAAACGGTTTACGAAAACAGTCACAAAGAACAAACAAGTGACTGTCAAACTGAAAAGAAAGTTCAAACGTGTACTGAAGGTGCATTACATATTACCCTACCGCCCTTCCAAGTCCCATCTCCGCAGTGTTGCTAGATCGGGCGCTACGTTGACAGTCTCATTACTTAAATTTCACACGTCGTATAACATTATTTCATCGTATAACAAAACGTGCAAGTGGATATAATGGGTTGGAGGCTTAATAGCTTGGAGGCTCAAGAGGTTGAAGGGGGTAAGTTGGCAAAATAAATCAAATAAAGGATTTATCACAAATTTTAGCTTATATGTATATAATGTGCAGATCCCTCAAAAAATTACTACCCTACTTACATACCTATTTACCGTACCTACGATATATTTTTTGACGTTAAATGTAAAAAAACGATAATTGGGAAGCTATTGTGTGGAAGTAATGATTCCTTAGGCAACGGTTAGGCTATTGCTTAAATTGCTTGAATTGAATTAAGTTTGCATGTTTGTAGTAAAGAGGTTCGAATATGCACTCTGAATGTTTTTAACATTTTTTATTATAACAAAAAGAGTATTACAATAATGTTTCCTTGAGTTTCCTGCTTTTTTTTTAAATATATTGCTGAGTAGTATAAACTTTTCAAAGCATTTTTTTAATGTCATTTTAAACCGTATGTGTACCATTTAAAAATAATGTAAAAAAGTTAATCACCTTGTATGCAACAAATCGCCGTCTAAATATTTGAATGCCAGCCAAACTCGAAAAGCGTGTAATATATGAGTGTTTATTTTCGCGTTTAATCCCACCATTTTCACGCGTTGTACTGCACTTTACAGCTTTCTCTATGAAATAAAGAAATATATATATGTATGTAGATAAAAAATCCCACCAAGTAAAATTAAGGACAAAGTATTAAAAAAATCTATGTATACAGGATGTCTACTTTTATTTATGAAGAAATCCATATAATCCTCATTGTTCAAGGTTTTCAAGATTAAACTTTTTTTTTTTTTTGAGAGCAGCGAAACAGCTTCTGCTGTTACGATTTTAGCGACTTTTTTTATTCAAAATCTGAATCCATAGTATTAATCGGGACCCCTCAAAACCTCCACGTGCTAAATTTAAACAGAAATATACAAGGCGTTTCTTTCTTTACGATCTCAAAGTTGAGCAAAATTTATAATTTGAGAGTTGCTAGAAGAGTCGATTGTGCCATGGAATAATCTCAAGACAGTTGATGTTATCTGGAGTCACTCAAACTTAATTTTCGCCTATATTTTCCTTGTAAAATTGAAAAAGGTACGTTTTGTCGAAAAAAGTTATGTGTAAAGTTGTCATACAGCGACGCGAGACATAGGCAACTTGCGTAACATGTGATGGGGGTTACCCCAATTTGATTTTATTGCAGTAGTCCCGTGTCATCTGGTATTGTCGTATAATCTCCACTAAATGCAATACGTTGAAGAGTGTGATATACTTTCATAATATAATATGGCAAATCTGTGAAAAGCTACTTGTTTCTTTTGTGTATTGCGCCTCTCCAAACTTTACATTTCCGTCCCGAGATATTGCCTATGACATGGGATACCCTGTACTTTACAATTCCTTCCCGAGATATTGCCCATGAGATGGGACACCCTCTACTTTAACAAACATTTGTTTATGATTTCCGTTATTTTATGATCAACACTAATTTTACATAAAATAATACTCGTTTTATTATAGGTAGATATATACATTATACAGTGTCTAGCACTTGCAATACTAGTTGCCTATTCCTAGGAAGGCATAAGTAAGATACATATTTACACGAGATGTCAATGAGAGTATTAAAACAGCCACATTTGCGATAATTCTTCGAATATATTATTTGGAGTTGATTAGTCGATGAGTTGAGTTGTTCAGTAGTGTGTACCACTAATACACACTAATACTTTTGATAAAAAATATCTTCCTGACTCTTTTAGATCCATTTTAAAGTATTAGTTCAAAGACAGTCAACATTTTCATATCAATGTAAAGGCAATTAAATCATTAATTGCATCACTGAAATCATTAATTCGTTTAATATTTAGGATTTTTTTGAAATACATATTTTCGTTTAGACGAGAATTGGAAATTTGGTTTAATAATAATTAAAATCCTTTTTTTTGGAAATAAATATCAATCCTTTGTTATATAGGGTGTAGTAAATTTGTGTAGGGCGCTGAAAAATGAGCGCAATGTGTCATGTAAAGAGTGGTTGTTTTTTCACAAGTATTTAAAATTTTAAACAATAAGTACCTACTTTAGTAATTTCTGTAAGCTTTTCAGTCTCAATCCCTTAAAGTATATACCTCCATAAATCGGACAATTTCTGACAAATTGCCGTTATTACCAGTCTCCGCGATAGCTAAAGGATTGTACTTTTGTATTTTGCACAGGATTTATTGTAGTAGACAAAAACACACTTTTTATGTGAGCATTTTATACGATTGGTACGGTACTATTTTCTAAGCTTATCAAAATTAATAATTGAGTATCGAAAAGGTACAGAACAAACCGAACATACATTTTTTCAAATATTACACAGTAGGTACTTTTTGATAATGTCATTAAAAAATTTCTCGAAATATTTAAATTGAAATTGTAATAAATATATATATTGGAATTGTTGGGATTTACACACATGGTCATAAATATTCGTTGGGATTTAAAATAGACAATTTGTTTTTTCAAAAAATGGCGAAGGTGCCAATGAAAAATTCTTATTAAAAATGAATTAACTTTTCGACATTTAATTGTTCGTTTTGATGGCCATTTTAATGACCATCAAACACTGTCTAATCGCTAAAATTAACTGTTTTCGAGATACTTAAATTTTAAGAACAAAATAATTGAAAATAATAATAACTTAAATAAAAAAAATTAAATCGCTGCAGTAAAACTATATGGTTATTTTTTTTAATCATGTAAAATGTACAGGGTGCTCAAAGTAGAGGTAGAGGTAGAGAGACTAGAGGGTCAAAGTCACTTATTTGAAATAGAATGTACTTACTATATTTTATGTGACATTTCACTTCCTTTTCATTCTCTTTCTAGACATACCACTACAATGATTTTAAGTATAGGGAATGTTATTATGTGTTGAAAAAGGACGAAAAAGGAAGCTAAAGGAATAATAAAATATACCACGTTTGACCCTCTTCTTTGAGCACTCTGTAGATTTTGCCGTATATCTACAATTCTTGACAGTAAGCTCAACCAAAGGGAACTTTAGTATGTATAAAAATACTTGCACGTTAAAAGGAACCATATAGTTTTATTACAGTGAAAGTTATGCCTGTTTTTATAGGAATTTTCAATTAAATTTTCTATAATCGAAATATCTCGAAGATCGTTCATTTTAGAGACACATAATGGCTATTAGTAACTTTAATTTAACGAGAAGAACACATTATTTTAAGCTTAATTTTTTAGGCCTTTATTTATTAAGCTATTTGAACTATTATGAAACTATTAAGCTAAAAACTAGTAGAATAATAAGAATAATTACAATGCAATTTGTACTGCCATTTAAATGAACTTTTTTAGTTTTTCCTAAACTAGATAGTTTGATGGAAAACAACGATTTTTCCTTTGTTAGTATCCACTTCCGAACTATCCGGAAGTGTCAAAATTCGACATGATTTTAGATGTGTAGAGCATTCGCGAAAACCCCAGATGAAAATTTCAGCCTCGTATTATTTTCTCACTTTCAGCCTCATTTGTAGTCAGCCCAAAACGTTTAATGGCCAACCCACCAAGGATCACCCTGTATAATAGGTAAATAGTAAACAAAAACGAAAGGTAAAATATAAACAGGAGTGCCTGCGTGTTTTTGTTATTTAGAAAATAATGCGCCTTAAAACACGAGCACAGCCGGATTGGAATACATTATTTCACAAAATAAATTATTTGCAAAATTCCTGTTTATATACATACTTGTCCTGTTCTCGAGGACGTTCAGATAGTGGACGCAGTCGACACCGTTCGTTACGTGGCCACGTGTGATCAAAATATTGTGCGAATCGTCCTTCATGAGCTTCTTGTGTGAGCATGTTAGATCATAAATTACAAGAGAAAAGCAAGTCGTCTCACTGCAGTGTTATCGAAGGAAAGCCCGAAGTTTGGAAGGTTGAACCCTCGACGACAGCGAAAAATTGCAAGAATTTTATTAGGGATATAGTCGACAATTTAGACCTCAAACCGAACCCTGAGAAACCCGTGATCGCCCTCTCTATAGGTTTGATTATAAATGATTTACTCTTTTATTATATAAAAAACCTAGAATTAAACTGTTGGTGGTTATTGAAACGGACGAATCATCAATATGCAGCTGCAAATAATTTTATTGGTACAAATTCAATTATTTACCAATGTTTATTTTGAGAAAAGTCAAGAATAAAGAAGCGTGTCAGTGAAATATATCAAATACATTACCGTTTAAAGAAGTAAAAATCTCAAATAGTATCTTTGTACGAGTAGTTTTTGAGATTAATTTACCTTTTTTTGTTTTTTTTTGTGGGGGGGGGGGGGTTTTTTTTTTTTTTGGGGGGAGGGGGGAAGGGGGGGGGGGGGTTTTTAAAAAAAGGGGTGGGGTGGGGGGGGGGGGGGGGGGGGGGAAAAAATAACGAGGGGGGGTATTTTTTTTTTTTTAAATTTTTTTTTTTTTCCCCAATTTTTTTTTTTGGGGAAAAATCAAGAATAAAGAAGCGTCATTTTTAATAAAATGTTCGGTGCCTTTCAAAATTGTTCCAAAAATTTTGAATGAACAGTCAACAAATGCTTATAGGTATTTTTTGAAATCAGTGGGGAGAATTTTTACGGACAATGAAAACCATACAGGGTGTTCTATTAAAAAAATGGGTATTTAGTTTATTTTCTGGCATATTACTTTATTAAATTGTATATTTTAATGAGTTTAAAAAATGATACGCTTATAAAAAGTTCTTTTCTGTATAGTATAATAAACCCTTGTAGATAAGTGGCAAAATATAAATCAAGCACTGTATATATTTTCAATTAACATGATGAGGGAATTCAGTTACCTTATTTAAAGTTTGATAATAAAAATTTCGACGTCAAAACCCTTGGGATTATCCATTCTTGACTATTTAGTCTTTGGAAGTAGTTTGCACCATTCAATTAATCAGTTAAATTCAGTATTAAACCGGTGCCAAAAATATTTAAACGAGGAGGGACGTCACATAGTTTTCAGCAGTCGATTATTTTTTGTTTATAATTAGCAAATTGTTATTTACCTTAATTCAACAGGAAGCAACACATTTTTCTAGCATTGTGATACATCGTTGAAAAGCAAATTTTGAGCAATATTTAACCACATAAAAGTTCAATATGATGTCCGTAAGAAAAATCAGAGTTAATCGTATCCAGAGCTCGGAACTCAGAAACAGATGACAACAGAAATATTTTGATAACGTCAGCGAAAACAGCTTAAAAAGCGTCTTATTCCAACAATAACCAAGATATCATTGTATGCATAGCCGATTTCGGACATACTGTATATATTGGCAGATTGTGAATCTTTTTTTATCTAGAAATTTAAAAACAGACAATTATTAAATGTGATACCAGAAAACAGATTTATTAAATATGGAGTACGCAACAAATATTATTACAAAATTGCACTATAGTCCAACCAAAGAATAATGAAATGAGTCATCCTCGCGATCAGAGGTAAAATAATCTCTATACAGAGTGATGATAAGTTTTGGAACAAAAATCATAATTGCGTTATTGAACAAGTATAAGAATAGGCTAGGTTTCGTCAATTTTGTTTTATAAAATTTTGTAAAATGTCACCTTTTGACGTCTAAAAAGTTATTATGATGTGATTGATTTTCGGGCAATGACATTATCATTATTTTTTGTTAGAAGTAACAACCTCAATTTTCTTCGTTTGTTTTTGATAGCTCTTTATGTTATTTTCTTACGGTTTGAGTTGGCTGTTATTTTTTCCAACGATGAACGGACTTTTCCCGTCAGAATATTTGGCTTCAGGAAGATTGAGTACCTCCTCACTTCGTCCATCGATATGTTGACGAAATATTTCGGCATTTCGAGGTGCCACCGAGTTCTCCGGATACAACTCTCTTAGATTTTTTTCTGTGGGTCATTTAAAATCCAGGATTCCGTTTAATAGACCAGATAGACCTAACAATTTAGAAGCCTTGCGGAAAAGAATATGTGCTGAAATAGAACAAATAAGTCCGGTTAGTGTTACTGGCAGTGTGTTGTGCCTCTGTGTCAGATTGTTGGTGGACCTTCCAACAATTATAAAAAATGTAAAAATTACGTAAATATTAGATGTTTTGCTGGTTTAAATTGTAAGTAAATATTAGTTTTCTTTCTGGTTTAAATTGTTTTCGAACAAAAATTAAATTTTAATTTTATGGAATTATTTATTATTTTACAATTGACACAATTACGAATTCTGTTTCAAACTTAATTATCACACTGTATACAATTTAGTTTAACAGTACCAGTGGTATGGATTGAAAGTGATGTAGTAAACCGTATTGGGTAAAAAACTGACCATTTTAATGGTTTTTATGTACACAGTGATTGATTAATCTTGACTACCCCATCTTATTTGTAAACGGCTAAAGGAAATTGCAATCTGAAAAAAAGTATGTTCCTACTATCTGAGACTAGAATTTGGCATATATAAAAGATATAAAACTGCACGATGGCAGGCGTTACGATGCTTAGAATTTTTTTTCCAGAAACACCAGTTTTTTTATATCTCGTTGAGAATGTCTCCTATTTCTGGACACAATGATTTCTTTTATACATGTCAAATTTTAGTTTCAGACGGTAAGAGCCATAATATCTGTAGATTACAATTTCTTTTAGCCGTGTACGAAAAAATTGACGTGATCAAGATAAAAAATCACCGTGTGTAACGTGTGTTCGTGTATGAACTGAATTTGTGGTACTTCCATATTTCATTACAATACATACTTTCGTGAGTATTGAGTACGTGATTTCGAATACCATCGCCGCACAGTGGGTTAGAATCGGAAAATTATGGCCAAAAATCGAGAAAGGTAGAAAATTTGTCGAAACGAAACGAAAAGAAACTATATCGAATTTAATGTTTTTTGGGTCGCTGATTTCAAATTTGTACTTTATATTTCAAAAAAAAAAACAAGTGGCGGCCCGAAAGTGACCGCTTTTTGCGATAAAAACAACTTTTAAAAATCTAAATTAGAGTATTCATATTTTCTGTAAATAAGATTTCAATTTAATACTCTCCTCGAAAGGGAAACAAAATGGCGGACCAGCAGCAACCGCATGTAACCATTTTTTCGCGATAAAATGTACTTATTATGATCAAAATTGATAATTGATATTTTCTGCTTATATAATTTCAACTAAATCTTACCGATAAAAACAGGTGGAGAACGGGAAGTAACATTTTCTTAAAAAGCTACATATTTTGATTCGAATAAAAATAAAAAATATATATTTCACTCCATTTCACACAATTTCCTTCCACTGGTAAATAGTGTACACCAGGTATATACATTTCCCCCCTTGGTTGGGACTTACTATTGTATTGGGGATGAACACCTGCTTTGACGCAGGTACAGTTAGAATTGCCCCGAGAACGCTCTATTGGACACGCCTTTCTATTTTTGCATATTTCACTGAAATGAGCAGTTTCGAGCAGTCAATTTTTATGAATTTCTTATTCCACTAATATTTCCCACATGTTAAATTGTGAATTAGTGTTAGTGATCTGTAGAGACAAACTATTTTCCTACTTTTCTTTCGCTACCTTAACATGCGCGTTTGTATTATAAGCGCAGAGTTAACATTTATTTTCCATAATAAGAAATACAACAATTTCAATGCATAGATAATATTTTACATTCCTTCAAGAGTAGCCTTCATTTTTTAAAGTCGGAAATACACCTTGTGGTAACAAAAATTCACAACACGCGGACGTTGAGCATTTCGGTACCGATTCTCGTACCGTTACGTACTCGAAGGTGGCCAACTTCCGACCGAAGTAGAACGGCAGATATAAAACCATTTGTAACCCACTGTGCGCCGGTCTGTGATTTGTAACGAATTTCAACATGCGTTGGTTGGACCGTACTCTATCTTATCCCAGTATTATTTGTTGACTGTCGTTGATTGTCGGTTTCTATTAAGGCGATCCTACCGTTTACGGTAATTTGAAACCGTCGGAGGAAACCATCCAGGCGGTAATCAACATAATAGAAGAGGGATGTTGCAACGGTTACGCTCCCAGCGTAGGTTACGAGAATGCTCGGGAAGCTGTTTCGGAGTACCTTTCTCACGATGGCGTCGATGTGAGTCCAAGGGATGTTATTTTGTGTAGCGGTTGTTCCTCATCCATAGAACATTGTATAACAGCGCTGGCCGACGGATCCAAGAACCATAACATTCTGATACCAAGACCTGGCTTTCCGATTTACAGAACACTGGCGGAATCTATTGGAGTTTCGGTCAGGTAGGAAGATAATTGATAAGCTTTTTCACTGGGTGTTCCATCTTTAAATGCTTTCATTTAACGCATCTCAAGTCTGGGTCAAATCTGGCAATCGTTTCCCCTACTTTCACCTAAACTCCGATTAGGTCACAAATCTGCATTTGGGGTTCTCCAGTGTTGTAATCCAATTGTACGTTATTATCAACAGACAGTTAGTAAAAAGAGGGTCAATGAGGGTAAGTGATGACACACCGAATTACAATTAAATTAAATAATTTAGCAACATCGTTTTCCTTTCAACTGATAATTTTGTGTCTCTCATAATTCGCCATTCCTCTCTGAGCTCTACTGTATGCAGCACGTATTACGCGTAATATCTGTTGACCTCTGTATTTTAAACTGATCATGATAAATTTACTTTAGGTCTAGAGCTTTTCTAGTGCTCTTATCCTGTAGTAGATTGTAGATTTTGAAGTAGCTGAATGTCTTGCTGAAGTCGATGTAACACATACATACATATATGCTGCATGATGATCCAATGATAGATAGGTAATTTTTTTTCCGCTGAAGTCGAATCTGCAGTTGGTTTAAACTCCTCACGTCATAGTTCGTCCCTAACCTCAAAAATGGTCTATAACCTCAAAAATCTATAAAACGTTTTTTCGTAAATTTTGCCATTTATAAGTTGAATCGAAAAACGTATAATCCACAAAGATACAATTTAGGGGTCAACTGAAACCGGGAGTCAACCTGACAGCCCTATAACCCCATATTCTTAAACCCAATAACCCAACAGCCCAGGGACCTCTTTGTAAGAAACTAGAGACCAGTACCTATCTCGGGCGTTTGCGTGCAGATAGCCTCAAACCCAATAACAGCCCTGAGGGTCTGAGAATCAAAAACTGATAACCCCACACTTTTTTTCGCTGAAGTCGAATCTGCAGTTGGTTTAAACTCATCACGTCATAGTTCGTCCCTAACCTCAAAAATGGTCTATAACCTCAAAAATCTATAAAACGTTTTTTTCGTAAATTTTGCCATTTATAAGTTGAATCGAATAACGTATAACCCACAAAGATACAATTTAGGGGTCAACTGAAACCGGGAGTCCACCTGACAGCCCTATAACCCCATATCCTTAAACCCAATAACCCAACAGCCCAGGGACCTCTTTGTAAGAAACTAGAGACCACGTACCTATCTCGGGCGTTTGCGTGCAGTTAGCCTCAAACCCAATAACAGCCCTGAGGGTCTGAGAATCAAAACCTCATAACCCCACACACTTTAATTTCTCTATCTTAATAGTCTAGTAGATGCGTATATAGAACTAGAAATGAATTATCTCGGAGGTTTTTTAGCGGATAACCTCAAACCCAGTATCCTCATAACCTGAAATATGTCGTTCGTAGTTCTATTAATGTAGCTACCGGGCTGTTGAGTTATTGTGTTTAGGGCTATGGGGTTTTGAGTTTTGTTGAGTCTGAAGATTCTGACTTAATTGGATTTAAGTCTTTCTGGTACGTAATCTACCTGGTAAGTAATATGGAGTTTCTAGTTTCATGCATACAGATCTTTGGATTATGTGGTTTTTGGGTTTAAGAATATGGGGTTATATGGTTGCGAATTTCACTCTGGTTGTCTGTTGGCTCCTAAATGGTACAAAAAAAATGTCTCTTTATTGCACACTATGATATGATGGGTTTAAACCGAATACGAATTCTAATTCATTGACCCAAAAAACATATGGGTAATACACTCTACTACTACTGCAAATTACACTTTGCCGTAGACACAAGTAGACCATTAAGAAAAACTAATATTAAGAATAAATTAAAAATTATGTAGATTGTACTTTTATTCTAAATAAATTCTTGTTTGTGGTTCCTAGACAAAATTCTCGTCAACGCTATATATTCTGTTGAAACCTTGGTCGTATTAATGCTATCATCAGGTATCCAATATTCAATATGAGTAGATTATTAAACTATATTTGTGATAGTCATTACGACAAATTAAATGTTATTACTACAGTTATAATGGTTTCGAGCAATACACATCTCATATTTACCTATTTAGTAGTTTATTTTTATTGAAGTACGTAATTAATAGTAATTAGTAGTGGGTTTACTTGAATTACCATTTTTCTGTGTTCACATTATGTTTAATCTATGGTTTTTTAATGATCTGTAGGTAATTGGGTGTCAACCTGTTGGGAATAAATGCAGTAAATTATTATTATTCATATATTTGTGTCGTTTGCATCTTATTTTGTTCGTTCTGATTTTAAATTAACTATAGGTACTACAATTTATTGCCCGAGAACAACTGGGAGGTCGACCTACTTCATTTGGAGTCGCAGATCGACCAGAACACCTCCGCCATCGTCTTGAACAATCCCTCGAACCCGTGCGGATCCGTATTCAGCGAGGAGCACCTGCAGGACATACTGGAAATAGCCTATCGGCGACGGGTGCCGGTCATCGCCGACGAAATATACGAGCAACTCGTCTTCCCCGGCGAGAAATTCGTCTCCGCGGCCAGCCTCAACAGCCACGTGCCGATCCTAGTTTGCGGCGGCCTGGCCAAGAGGTTCCTGGTGCCCGGCTGGAGGCTGGGCTGGATCGTGGTACACGACGAGGTCGGCGCGTTCGAGCACATTCGGAAGGCCTTGGTCTGTCTGAGCCAGAGGACCATCGGGAGCAATACCTTGATCCAGGGCGCGCTGCCCGGGATACTGAGGAATACCCCGCAGAACTTCCACGACGAACTGATCGAAACGTTGCTCAGGAATGCGCAGGTATCGTACGAGGGACTGCAGCAGGCCAAGGGGCTGTCGCCCTTCATGCCACAGGGTACGATGTACATGATCGTGGAGATTCAGATGAGGAAATTCCCGATGTTCCAGAGCGGTCTCGAGTTTGCCCAGAAGATGATGGAGGAGGAGTCCGTGTTTTGTTTACCAGGAGAGGCAAGTAAAACAAATTGCAAAAATACCCAGTTATTAGAGATGTAGAGAACAGAAAAAGAGAGGAACATAGCGCGAAAAAGACAACTGGCTTCTGCGAAAGTACTGTCAAAGATAGGTTAGGGCTCATTGGCTCATATTACAAATTCAGCGGGTTGAGGTGTACTTGTATAACGTACAATTTTTCTGCTTTGATCAGAGACTATTATACCGAAATGAATAGCTCGAGTCTAGAATGAAATAAAGAAAAATCTGCTTATCACAACTTCGTTGGATATGCCAGAATTGAATTTCCGTTGAATGCCGTTGGAAAGGCCCACCGTGCCGCCAAACAGCAGCATAACGTGTACCGTTGGCACAGGTCAATTGTTTTTAATTTCCTAATAATTTTTCTTATGATACGCACATGTCGCGTGGAAACAGATTTTCAACTTTATTTATTATCTACAGCAAGTCAAGTGAAATTGTTTTATACGAGGTGTGGCTATTAAATAACCGAACTGCTGTCATAACATTTTTTATTCGTTACCAATTGCAGTAGCAACTTTTTCGCCTTCAATGTACTCCCTTTGGCGATCTCTACACCGCTCCATACACGACTTTTTCATTGTTGAAAGCAGTGCTGGAAGACCGCTCTTTTAGCTGGTTCAGAACCTCCGTCGCTTTTGCTTTAACCGCTTCCACATTTTCGAATCTTGTCCCCTTCAGTGTCACCGTGTTTAACAAGCCTGGATCAGTGTCAATGTTGTTTAGAATGTAAGCGCAAATGTCCATTTTTGATTCCTTTTGCTCGAGAGTGAGGAGTTTTGGTACCATTTTTACGTAAACTTTGCGCATGTCGAACGATTCATGCAAAACCTGGCGAACACATTCTTTGTCAATTCCTGTTATTTCAGCAAGCCCTCGTATGCTTAGACGATCTTCGCCGATTGATTTATCAATTTTTTTCAATGTTTTCGTCCGTTTTTGACGTTGAGGGCCGTCCGGGGCGCGGATTGTCTTCGATCGTTTCACGTCCCTCTTTAAACCGTTCAAACCATTCAACAAAAGCTTGTGTGCGGAATAAACATTCATTCCCGTACACTTCTTTTCAAATTGCATAAGCTTCTGTAAAACTTTTCCCCAGTTTAATAAGAAACTTGAAATTAACCCGCTGCTCCATCCATACTTAACATTTTTTTCGAGGCGTCACTGGTGCGTAGACTAATTCAAACGACTGCTACAGTCAAACTGAGCGACCCACTGGCTTGTCCAGCGAGATCAGGGTGGGGAAAGGATCATCAGACACAGTTCTGTTCAAACTTGTAGCGACATGCTCGCAGCGCGTAGCAGTATCATTTCGGTTATTTAATAGCCATACCTCGTATACTCCTTAATTTCTGCCGTCATCGCCAGGTGGAATTTGAATTTTTGTATTTTTTATTTGGAAATACGGAACACACATTAAATTTTAGAAAGTTAATTAGAAACCTAAACTTAAATAGGAAAAAAAACTTCAAATGAAACTTAAGAAAAAGAATTACAAAAATGTCTCACTAAACGCCTCATCAGTAAATCTTTGAAGTAGTTTGGGAAGTATTTGTATTTTTTTTTTCATAAATACCTACCAAGTGAGTATAATCTATTTTTAACCTTGTTTTTTTTTTTAGCAAAATGTTGATTTATAATGTAAGTACTTAATGTATACGTAATTCTCAGAAACGAAATGCTAGCATTGAATAGGGACGACATTCGACAACTAACTTTCGATTTAACATTAACAGATTTCCAAACTGAACGAGTTTCTTTGTAATTACCTAGTTATTAAGATGCAAGTTCCATTCTGATCTTCCTGGGTTAAGCGGCAGTTCTAAAAAAGTTTTCATTTTCATAATTCATGTTTAATTCATATTTTTTAGTACTGAACAATTTTTGAGTCGAATAACATTGTTAGCGATTAAGTTCAAATAAGGCACTTTACTTGAAGACAAAATAATTAAATTTTTCCTTGTGTTGTTCATTAGCGAACGATTTTTTAAAGTTAATTTCGTTATATCATATAAATATGTGAGACTGCAGACAACACAATGAGTTTAACCATTGATAAAAAAAACTATCACTAGCAAATCACTAAAAATATACGTAAATGACCTTGTAATTTAAAATATGTTGTATTTATCGCTATAATGAAAACGTATACAACATATAGAAATTAAATAAATTATGATCGTGTACAGACGGCTTTAAGTAAGGATTGTTTGAATTTATCTGAATCCAGAACCGTATATCATAATTACACATTATTGTTTCAGTGTTTTGCCATCCCTGGTTTCATGAGAATCGTGCTGACGATCCCAGAAGACCTTCTTCGAGAAGCTTGTGTGCGAATTGCAGAGTTTTGTAACCGACACTATGCAAATTAATTAGCTATTAACTTATTTATATTTATGTTAATAGTAAGAATTTGCCATTATCTACCTCTTAGCTTTACTCAGCGTTTTCAAACAGGTTAAAACGGATAACCTGTTTCGTTTTTACAGTTACCAGTATTTAAATAAGCTATTTCAGCTTGTTCGTTAAGTATCGTTATTTATACATATAATAAAGTTTGTATATTTGTAAAATAATGTGTTTGATGATTTTATGTCCAGTTTTATGAGACACCTTATCAGATAATTAGAAAGTCTTTTTTTGTCCTATATTCTATGTACCTATGTACGTGCACGTACATACATGTATGTGAAGAAATTGCCATTGCGTATATTTGATCGATTTTTAAACATGTTCTCATGATCTTAAAATTTTAGAAAAAAGAATAAACGTGAAACTAGTGATTCCTTTGTGTAATTAGAGTACTCATTTCTTTGATAATTGAATCTTTGCGAAATATATTGTATGAAAGGACAATGTTAAAAATAGCCGATTTTTGGCTGCTCGGGGGGGAACGCATGTAGCCCAGAAAAAATGATTGAGTGCTGTCAAAAAAAATGAAATATGATCCCCGAATACTTAAAATGGCTGGGGAAATGTCAACTTCACCCCTAAAACTGTAAAAACCACCCCAAAACCGCCAAAAATAAATAATATTCGGTTTTGGTCAGATAACTCATATAAACCACAAATAACAGTAGAGGATGGTTTAAAAATAATAACACAAGTCTTCAAAATATGAAATCGACGAGAAAATGTCGCTTTCACTCTTAAAAAAATATAAAAAACACCCCCAAATGTCTTATTTCCAATTCCTAAAAATTGCTGATCTCGGGTGTATCTTGGGAACGCTTGAAACGCAGAAAAAAATGATTGAATATGGTAAAAAAATATATGAAATTACTCCTTAATATATCACATATTTGGGGGAGTCTATTTCACCCGTAAATATAAAAAAACTTGTAAACTGCTATAGCCCATAAAACTGGTTCAAAAATAGTAAAAGAAATATTCAGTACATCAATCTGACTGGAAAATTGTCTCTTTTCACCCCTAAAAATAAAAACAACCACCCTTAAACTGCTAAAAATAACTCATTTTTGTCTTATGCCTGAAAATACTTATAAACTGGAAAAAATGAGGTTCGGGATGATTTAAAAATAAAATAACAAGTTTTTAAAATAACAAGTGACTAAGTTAATATCAATTTCACCCTTAAAGTCTTAAGAAAAAACTAATTTTTTTCTTTCATCGGGTAATGTTTGGTACCAAAAAAAAATAATTACAAAGGGTTCAAATCTCATTTTTTTCTAGTTTATAAGTATTTTCAGACAGAAGACAAAAATGAGCTATTTTTAACAGTCTTTAAAAGCATTGTCTTTATTTTTTAGGGGTGAAAAGAGATAATTTTTTCAGTCAGATTGATGTACTGAATACTTCTTTTACTATTTTTGAACCAGTTTTAATCATTTTACCTGGGTCAAAAAAGTCCTTCTATTAAAGTCAAAAGATATGGACAGTTTACAAGTTTTTTTTTTATATTTAGGGGTGAAATAGACTTTTTCCCCAAACGTGATAAATTAAGGAGTAATTTCATATATATTTTGACCATAATTCAATATTTTTTTCTGGGTTTCAAGCGTTCCCAAGATACACCCGAGATCAGCAATTTTTAGGAATCAGAAATAAGACATTTGGGGGTAGTTTTTATATTTTTTAAGGGTGAAAGCGACATTTTCTCATCGATTTCATATTTTGAATACTTAATGTTATTATTTTTAAACCATCCCCAACTGTTATTTGTGGTTTATATGAGTTATCTGACCAAAACCGAAAATTATCTATTTTTAGCGGTTTTGGGGTGGTTTTTACAATTTTAGGGGTGAATTTTATGGGTCATATTTCATGTTTTTTGGCAGCAATCAATCATTTTTACTGGGCTACGTGAGTTCCCCCGAGCAGCCAAAAATCGGCTATTTTTAATATTGTCCTTTATGGATTATATTATGGATTTTATTATACACGGTGTCAATTTGAAAACTTCCCACCCTTCATATCGCTTTTCCACTAAATAATATTGGAAATCGACAAGACATGTCATTTTTATTTTCAAGGAGGGCACAGTGAATATTTGCAGTCTAATTGGTTCAACTCCCTGGGACCGATAGATTATACCCTTAAAATTTCAAATGGGAAGGTGGCACATCATTTTAAAGCTCGTATATCCTCTTTCTAATAATTCCTAATTTATTATTATGTATATTTATATAGGTTTAACTCGTTTTACTGTAATAATGGTGGCAGTTAAATTGATAAACTCCATAGATAAAGTCTACCTATTTTTGGTCCTCAGACAAAAAAAAAATCTTAAAATAGCAGTTCTTTTTGACAAAATAACTTTACACAGAAAATTTTAAGGATTTACTGTAGTATTGTTAATTCAGTTTTACTTGTTGAATTATTCAGTGATAATTTTAATTAGTGAATAAACCTTGAAAACGATTACTTTCGTCAAGAAAACAAAGTTTTCAGAAACTGGTTCAGCGGAAAATAAAAAAAGAAATAAGAGCTTTATGAGGACGATGTTGATAGAAGAATAGAGTTTTGTCAAACCATGTCCATAGTCATCGCCATCCCTAATCTTCTGCCAAATAAAAAAAAGTTAATGTTTGGGCTGGTATTCTTGGAAATGTCATTATTGGTCCTCTATTTATTGAAGAAAACTTGACAAGCGATGCGTACTTAATATGCTTGAAGGTCTATCGATCTTATAACTCACGATGTAGAGACATTCATCAAATTAATGCAGCAGGTAATTTAGTTTTACCGGAAAATCTGTCACATTTTCAGTAGGACCTCATTACTTTCTTCCCGTCCGACAGTACTTAAACGTAAACGAGAAATTACCGGATTGAATGGCCTCCGAGATCACCGGATTTAACTCCCTTAGACTTCTTTCTTTGGGGACATCTTAAATCCGTTGTTTATGAAAACAACCTGCTGATATTGATGACCTTCAGCATTTTGGTTAATGCAATCGTATCAAATATCATTACATTTACTTCGGTAATAAAAAAGATATAGAAGAAATAGGAAAACACTAGTTTTCAGTTTTTTTTTCAAGATATTTCAGAAACAGTGCGATATGTGGTCATTTTCGTTTCTTATTTATCAAAGGCAAAAAAATGTGGAACTTTTTTTGTAATATAAGCAACCCTGTATCTCTTTTAGTTTGAAAAACGTAATCAAATTTGGCTATGAACAAGAGAGATGGAAATAGCGGTTATGTCGAAGCTGAAAACAAAACTTTGTTGTTGTCAAACTTTTGACAAGTGGCTGTCACATTTGTACAACAAATAATGACTCTCACATAATGTGAAATCCTTGACAATTAAATGAGGTTATAACTTAAGATTAAGAATAGAAATACGTATTTTTTTGCTCGGCTAACTTTGATGACGTTTTTTTTTGGATGGCTCGTTACCTTAAAAAAAAAATTCGAAAATGGTTAGGCACAATGAAAAAAGTGTCTTTTCTGTCGTTTGTGTTTCGAATTTCAAATATTCTGCATAAATCGAATTACTAATTCTGCCACTTTTAGCTCTATATATACTTGTTATATTTATGTAATTAATAAATATAATTATTTGTAATTATGCAATTGTAACATACACTTTCAAGGGGACGATTATAACTATATGGCGCTTGCTTGATACGTGCTAGAATAACAACAGTTTTTACACAATTTTATTATTTCCATTCAAAAAATATAAAAAGTCTAAATTTTCTTACAACCTAACATAAATTCTATACAACATTCGACTTAAACGAATAGCTACAATTTTTAGATACCTTAATAACAATAAATAAACACTAATTACTAACATTTATTTAGAAAATAAATATTACAGAGTGTAAGCAGTGCTTAAGATTCCATTTTGTGTGAAGTTGCTGAAAAACAAATTTTATTAATGGCTAATAAATATGAAATACACGTTTATGATAATCAAGAGACATTGATATATTATTTAACAATAATTGTGTAGACATTTATATCCATAATGCTTTTGAATTTGGGAATCAAATACCTATTTTTGTCAGGTTACACTTATCGAAACTTGCTTCCTTGATTTCTTTATATCCAAAGTGTAAACTAGATCTTAATTTAATGGATTCACTGAAGTTTAAAAGGGTATATTCTTAAAAACACAGCAGCACAAAAAAAAATGTAAATCCGACAGCACTGATTTGTATATATCTATGTATTTTGACACGCTGAATAGAAACCTGACGTCAGAATTGTCTCATTCAAATCAGGTATCAGTTTTTACTTATCCTCAAAATCAGATTTCAAGTATTTTTTGGGATAACGGAAAAACTGTGACCCTATGAGGCTGTGTTGACTTTGGATTCAGATTCAGTGGGTCAAAATGCATTGGAATACATACATGCAGTGTGGTGGGTATGAACTGAATCAATTAATTTGAAGCGTGAATATGAACTTTTCGAAAATACCCCGAAAGAGGTCGATTTTTATTCTTTTGAATTACCATTTTTTACCATGAAAACATTTACCTCAATTTTTACCCCCCATGGGTCATGACGACACACCCCAAATTTTAAATTACAAAGGATTTTAAAATCTAAGGCTATGCGAATTATTGCGATAAGATTTAAGTTGGGCGTAATATAATCAGATTTTGTGGCTTAAAAACTTGTAAACGAAAAAAGCATCGCCTCTTTTTCTTGATTTGAAAACATTTCGATCGAAAGAAATTATATTTCTTCTTTTCGTGTCCTTTGTGTGGTTTATATTTATAATAATCGCATGTCCAAATTATGATTACAAATTAAAATATATGTATGTATGAACACGCAAAATTAACTTCAGATGCTATTAGTTGACAACTAAAGTATCCAATTCATAAAATGAAATTATAGGCCAATTTATCTAATATTACGATCTATATTATTATCGCATTTATTATCTTGATTAATTTTGCTCTCCAGACAATGAACATGCGAATTGGATATTGTCTATCACACAATTAGAAGTAAGGTATTGGCCTGTAGAGGTCAACCTTTAGATCCTTGATAGTAGATTGGAAACTCCACCAAAAGGTCCCTCCTTTGTCATCTGTGAAATGCTGTAAATGGTTAACTATAAATACATACAGTATATGTGTATGTAACCTGAACAAAAACGATAGTAAAAATATAACATATTTTTTATACAATACATTTCGATTACTTATATAATACATTTCGATTTTTCATAAATTATAATAAAAACTCCCTGTAAATCATGGCATAACTTACAGCTACCATAATATATCTCCTGGTTTTAAAAAAGGCTGAAATAAGAACTGGAATTTTTCTTATCGAAAAATATTAATTGTTAAACACGATTTAAAACGAGCTTTACAAGATTCTAGTTGTTGCTATAATACTGACAAACTGCGTTCAATAAATAAAACCGTAAAGTGTTTATTGGTTTATCACATAGTCAAATCTATTGTTTATAATTATATGCCCTTCACTTCACAGTTTTAATAACATAGTCTACAGCACTTAAGTACTGTCAGAAACAATAATAAATCTGTGAAAGTATTTATCATGATGCTATACATATCTCTACTTTTTTGTATGCATGTCACTACTGCCATTGTAATAATATCGCCACTTTAATAATTAAAAATTGTCAAATTTCAATGATTCCCCCTACAATGTATTTTTAGACTATACTACGGAAATTCACTTATTTTCAAAAGTGAGTCACTTTTTGGAAATAATCAAGTTTCTATAGTGTACTCTTTACTGCTATAACTAAAGTCAGTCAGACTTACATTTTATACAAAAGTAAAAATGGTGGTTATTATTGAAAAGAAAAATGGGGTGCACTTCCAATAAATCAGAGTAGAAAAACATGAATATCACCGTAGGAAAACCAACCACAAATTGATAAAAGATTCAGAAGATGTACCTATATTTTCCAATTGTTTTCCAACACGTTATGCGTACATTTTAAAACTTACACTAAAAATGAGTTGAAAGTAATTTTAGATTTTAGTAACACTGAGTGTGGCCAATTGCGAACAAAGACACCTCTTTCTTTTGAAACATATGCTAAATACTATACAATAAAAAACGTTCTAAAGGAGCTTAGTATATGTTATTTTTTTAAATACAAAAATTATTTTAAAAAATTAATATGTAATCTATAATAAATTTAAAATGAATGGAATTCATCTTTATTATTTTTTATTTTTGAAATAATTTAGATTCTTCTTTTAATCTTATGCATTTATATAAAGAAAGTGGTATATTTTATTTTTCTTTTAAAAAAACAAATTAATAAAAAATTTAAAAATCTAATTAATTCTATTAATTAAATTTATAATAATCTTTATATCTAATAAATTAGAAATATAAAAATATATACCATCTATTTTTATTTTTATAGGTATTATATTTTTTTGTTTTTCTGCCAGACGTCCTAGAGGGCTGAAATTTTGCTCGGAGACTTATAATAGCCAATGACAATGAAATTTCCCACGGTTATTTTAAAACCTAGACATCCAGGTCGCCGATGATATGTATACCTGGGGGTCATCTCCGAGAAGTTTGGCCTAACTTTATGGAGATAGCTTTTGCGTTAGTTTTCGAGGTTTTGACCTGGACATACAGCTCGCTGATCAAGGGTATGTCCTGTTTGTCCAGGACTATGGCATCGTCCTGCACGTCAAAAATGAACGACAAAGTCTTCTCTGAGAAATTTTACCCGATTCCTCGGAATGACCTCGGGTATACCCGTCAGCGACTATATAGCTTCCGGGAGATGATCTCAGGGTTACCCATCATCGGCGAGCTGGATGTCCAAGTTATGAATATCATTCTGATCTGCAAAAACGATTGCTGCATCTATTTCTAAAAAAAAACGACCCAATTCCTCGGAGATGACTCCGGAGTCTCCTATGAAAATTGGAAGTGAATTAAATGAACTCACATTATTTGAAAACATACTGTCTTACAGTTGCAGACAGGAAAGCTAGTATACTGGCTCGACCTATGATCGACACTTTGCCCATAGTCAGTCCATGATATAAAGATATATTTTTATGCATTTTCTGAGGGGAATCACAAACGCCTATTTTTTTGTGATAAACGAATTTCAATGACTTTTTTTCAATTACGCACTAGTTTTGAGGAAATACTGTTATTATGTCACTGTTTTGCTACCAACAACATTTCTAAACCTTTTTGTTTTAATTTACAACTCCTTACAAAGTTAGGGTAGGGTATAGTGTTGCGAAAATTCGAATTAAATAATTCAACTAATTCGATAGTTAATTAAAAGCACCTAATTCGATTATCTATTTCGATATATCAAGATAAAAATTAGTAGTATTTATTATTTAGTAGTAGTACTCCGACGGGAAACGGAATTACGAATTATTGAACTGGTATACGCCTATACCTATCGAATATTTACGATGGAGGTCGAGTGTAGCCAAAGGGTCAAGTAAAAACGTAAATACTCGGGGGAATGCGGTTGCCGTTGCCTGTGGTGACCTTTTTTTTTTAGCTTTTTTGTTTAAGGGGGCTTTCCCGCTTTTCGGTTTCAAAAAATCGTTTCTTTTTTTTTACTGAAATCGATGCGTTATGCATTCAAATTTATTGTCCTGAAATTTTAAAATGATCCGTGTATTAGATTTCGAGTTACAGCCGGATTAGTGACGACGGTCCCGGTGCTAGAAAAGAGTCATGCAGGGAAAATGGAGGTGGACAGTGTAAAGGAAGTGTTTCAAAGATCCGAAGAAAAGCATAATGTAAAATATGCCCAGTACATTGGCGACGGGGACAGTAAGACCTCCAAGGCGGATTTTTGGATTTGGACCCGTACAACAACGATCCGAAACTAATGAAAAAGGAACGCGTCGGTCACGTGGAGAAAAACGCATGGGAACCAGGCTCCCTAATGCGAAGAAAACAAACAAGGGTCTCGGGGGAAGAGGTACAGGAACACTGACCATCAAGGTAATAGCGAATTGACAACTTATTACGGCCAACAGGGGTAACAACGTATCCGAATACGGATAATGTAACAACTTATTATCCGTATTCGGCGAAATGCGGATTCAGTGGAAAAAATGCGTGACGCTATCTGACGTGAAGCCAAAATGAGGTCTACAAGGCAGAGGAGGGTGTCCTGTACGGGCCCCGAATTGATGACGAACTGTAAGTAAAAAAATTTCATAATTATATGACAAAAAAAACGTAAAAAAAACTTTAAACGCATTTTTCTCAAAACAACGTTTTTGAAACTGGACTGAGATTTTTCTCGGACACTTATTAACCGATTTTAATGATTTTTTCTTTTAAAATGCCGTTAGTGATCAACATAGGATTTTTTTGATATTGCAAAAATTCGATTTTTAATAACAATTTAAAAGTAGAAATTTAAGGTGAAAATCGAACTTTTTTTTTCAAAGTTGCACCAAATCGCGTAAAATTTGAATTTCAAAAAAACCCCTATGATAAACACTAACAACAACCCTATATTTTATAAAAATGTTTCATTTTTTGATTTCAGATGAATAGCGTCGTAGAAAATTTTCATTAACACGAGACATGTCCGCCTGAAGTAGCTGCATGGGAACAAGGATCGACGGCCGCCATTTTGGTTTAAAAAATAAATAAAAAACTAAATGTAACCTACATACCTGTATCTTTTAATAAAAAAAAATGTATTAATTCGTTTTATACTTTCCTCAAAAAAAATTCCCAAAAAAAAACCTTTTTTTTCCAGCGAAAAAAGCGGGAAAGCCCCCTTAATCTGCAGCCGATCGCCCCCCCCCAAGGGTCAGGTAAAAACGGAAATACTCGGGGGAATGCGGTTGCCGTTGGCTGTAGTGACCTTTTTTTTTGCTTTTTTCTTTTATCTGCAGCCATCGCCCCTCGCTATAATTTAAATTTATAATTCTACTAAATAATTCGAATTATTAAAACGATTTTTAAATATGAATTATTACTACTAATTCGATAGTGAAAATAATTCGATTATTCCCAACACTAGTAGGGTAATTATAACAGGCTTGAATTAAAACATGAAATGTCTCGTTTTGTTAGCCGCGGTGATAACTTAGTAGGTTTTCACTGTATACACCCTCTGACAATCGTTATGACTCCTACAGAGAGAGTGTCAATTTCTGTGGTGCGATTTTATTTATGTATGTACACATTTAAAAATACATTTTATACTTTTAACTGTTAAAATGTCTACATTATGTCACAAAAATCGTTAATATTGTCGAAAATTATATTCACCTGAAAAAATATGAAAAAGGAGTCAGATAATTATCTTATTAAAAAAAATAACGTGTCACGTACCGGCAGTGCAGTAGACTACATTACATTTATTATTAACATTAACATTTCATCACTCTCTGATAAAAAAAAATACTTTTGTGCTTCTTCACTCAAAGAATTTTTCATCTTCCGCGGGCACGCACATAAACAATTTTGCGCAGCCGTTGTTGAAGTCCCTAGACGCCGCCCTCAGCCAATCAGGTTTGTTCTTCCAGCCGATCGTGACCATATAGACGGGGATCCCGCAAAGTATGAAGGCCAGACCGACACCCACCTCTACCGGGCTGACGTAACAAGGAAAAGTTACCAAAAACGCGCAGATTATGAAAAACAATATCGGCAGAAGGAGATTGACCTTGATCGGACGATGGTAGTCGGGTTTCGCTCGGCGCATGTACAAGAGTCCTGTTACGCTTATCATGATGAAGAGAGCCTCGACGAACGAAACGTAGTTGATGAGAACGTACACGTCTTCTATTATCACTAAAGCCAGTGTGATTATGCACTAAAAGAAACAATTTGATTAGTAAGTATGCGTATACGTTAGTAAGATAACAATTTTATATTATTCAATTGTTGATCCTTGCTATCAACTCATTAATAACACAGGACCACAGTTGACTGAGAAAAAGTGTGATTTTCCGACTCAAATGGTCCTCCTAAACACGGATTTGACCATGGTTTAACCGGTTTAATTCCATTGCCTTTGTTTTTTTCTCTAGGTTATAAAGATCCCTAGAAAACCCCATATGTGTAGAGGATGAAAAAATCCAGACCAAAAACCCCTCAAACCTTATAACCTCTTAGGATTAAGGTTTACGGAGGGACGTAGTTAGATTCTATAACCCTATATTGCCATAAACTCAAACCAAATAATCCCATACCCTGGAGGTCCGTATCTAAGCACGTATCTTGAAGATTGGTGAGCAAATGACCTCAAACTCAAACTAACCAACACCCCAATAACCTTAACCAGGAGTATGCTTGGTATACCACAAACCGCTGAGGAAACATATATTTTAAGTATTAGAGCATACTCAGGTATCTGGGCTTTGCCCTCAACCCTGACACTCTATAGCCCTAAAATCCCATAACCTCATGGACCCTGAGGCGACCAGACATCTGTAAGTGGACGAATTCTATTTTCGTCTGCTCACATTTGCTCACTAATCTTCAAGATATTTGGTTATTAATACTCAGATCTACAGATCTCCAGGGTATGAGGTTACTGATTTAAGTTAATGGGGTTATTGAGTCCAATACGTCCTCTCTTTTTTTGAGGTTCCTTGGTCACGAATTCCTACCTGGTAGACATACTTGGATGCCATTTGTTAATGATTTTTCTCACCTAGGGGAAAAACGGCGAGGCAACTAGGTAAAACCAAGCTCAGATACGTGTTTAGGAGGTCCATTTGAGTCGAAAAATTACACTCACTCCTCTCGTTCAACCAACTCTTTTTGTAGTCTATTTGAAGCAGAAAGTAGATAATCTTCTATTACCAAATCAGGTAGTTATGGGCAGACTTAGGAATTGTGAGAGACATTCCAGAGACGAACTTTAACATATTGTAACAAACTCTTAAACGATAATAATAAAAAAAGGTTACAATTATTACGGTTTTAAAATTGATAAAGGAATTAAGATGTACAGCTACTCACCATAAATACTAATGATGGAACTGGAGTCAGTCTTTTAATGTCGATGAGGCAAATAGCGCTGGGTAAATGTCCGGCCCTGGCGCCGACGAAAAATAGGCGTGACGAAGCAAATATTGCCCCGTTTAAGGAACCGAACGTTGAGCACGCCACGAAGAAGGGCATGAGGAACGAAAACGACCCTAACATCTTATCACCAAACGTGACGGCGACCGCTTCAGAAGATAGAATGTCATCCCTGCTGAGCACCACGAAATAGGCAACGTTCGTGATGACGTAGATTACGGTTACTACGGGCATAGATATGCATATTGCCCTAGGAAGGTTCCTGTAAAAAATATTATTGTCACACTATCGAGACCTCGTGAAATGATACATCTAAAAGTTCTAAATAAACGAAGCAAATTTTATTAAAATTGTCACAGCTTACATGGAGTTATAATTAAAAAACGTTTTGTTCGGTTAGTTTTGGAAGGTCTACAGCTCAAGAACTTTAAACTCTTCTTGGCTTTCTCCCGTAACTTATATTTACTTATCACCCTTAACCTGCAGTTAGGTATTGTCTTGGAGAAATGTCCGTAACGTCGGAAACAGATAGTCTGATCGTTTCAAGGAAAAAGTTATTGTACAACATACGCTGAGATACAGGGGTGTTCAAATATCATAATCATTAACACCCTCGATAACCATCCATTTTAGAGGGTCTGTTGCACAATAGCTTTTTTCTTGATATAACCCATACTATCTGTTCTCAATGTTACGGACATTCCTCCCGAAACGCCCCGTATACTAAAAACATAATGTATAGATTATAGATCCAGGATTTGCATCCTACCGTGTTTTTAGTTCTTTGTTGCTTCTTTTTGCCTTTTAGGGGAGGGAGCAATAAAAAAATACTTTAAACACTACCTTTTTACTTTATACTCATCGTGTATAAACTAAACCTCCAGAAATTACGATTTTGGGTTTGCGTTTTTGTAATTGGCGCATTGATTATGACAACATAAACTAAAGATAATGAGAAAAAACCTCTTCTCCTTCAAACCCTTTCCTTTTCCACCCAAATTAAAATTAAATAAAATCATGTAATTCGAAAAGTAAAAATAATAATTGTTTGCATAGTATAGTATGAGGTGTGTAAATTAAGTAATGAGACTGATTGAATGATTGAATTGAGATAATTTTTGAATTTTTTTTATTCGAATAGATATCTTTTTTTTATTCGAATAGACAGTTATTCTATCGACATTTTCATCGGTTCTTGAAGCTGAAGGCCTTCCTCCACGTGGTTCATTTTCAATCGACTATATTCCTTCTGAGAATGCCTTAAACCACCGTGAAACCTGGGCTCTTGAAAAGAGTCTTCGTAGGCGTGTTGAAGTTTTGCAAAAGTATAAGTCTGAAGCAAAACCTGATAGTACACCGTTGCTCAAAATTAATGTCACTCGTTTTCAAAACGAACTAGAAAAATCCGGTTTACGAAAACAGTCACAAAGAACAAACAAATAACTCTAACAAGTTCAAACTTGCACTGAAGGTGCATTAGATGTTAACCTACCGCCCTTCCAAGTCCCGTCTCCGCACTGTTGCTAGATCGGGCGCTACGTTGCCAGTCTCATTACTTAATTTATACACCTCGCATATAGTATTATATCAGTATTATAATATTAATTTTATTATGGTGTACAGGTATTACAAATTCGAGTCTATGTTTCCGTGCTTCTCCATTCTTCCTTGCTCTTCCAAAAGAAGCTGGCAGGCGTTTTTTATTGAAGTTTCATGGCTCATGGCACGTAATGGAAAAATATTTTTTTGTTGATTATAAGTATATCACATTGATGAATGGGTGTGGAGGTTTTTCGCACTTCACATTTTTCGACAGATGTTTTTCTGGAACTGTCTCTGGAGTTACTAATATTGACTAAAATTTATTACTCCATGTATTTCAAATGTCAATTAGAAGTCTATTTTATACATATTAATCCTAGAAATGCGTTATTTACTTTATATATTAACGTACGAGATATAGATAACATAATAGCACCGACATTAAAATGTGCTTATACACTGTTTCAAAAATATAGACACCCCTTAAAAAAATCTAGTTTGTTGTTATTATATAGTTCAAGTAAGGTTATATTTAAAATATAAATTGGCTTGTAATCAGGTTTAATATTTTTGAAATTATTTTTCAGAAAAAAATAAATAAAAAAATGGGTTATGTTTTTTTCATTGTATCTTTGTTTAAAAAATACAGACACCCTAACGAATTTTGGACAATTAAAGCTCTAATTATTTATTTTTTCGGAATGCCGCGTAGTAAAAAAGTTACTAGGGAGGAAAAGCTAAAATTGAAGCTTCCTATGTAGCTGGCTGAGATTACGAATAAATTGGTAAATCAATTGGACGATGAAAGAGTGGAGTGAACAATTTTTTGACAAGTGGCAATCCAAAAAGCAAAAAAACGCCATTCTGGAAAACCGAAAGTATAGACACGGCAAGATGAAAGCCGAATTTCAGATGAGTTGATTACAATAATCTGCGCAACAGACAAAAGTTTAATGTTTAAAACTCAAATTTTATCTCAAAATCATATACTCTATTAAAAACTGTTAAAAATCAATACGTGTTTTAAATTTCAGTTTGACTTAATCATATGATAACAAACTTGAAATTTGTAGGAGTGAGGAACTACCTTCATTGTATGTAGTTTTAAACAGCGTGAAGCTTTTTGAATTCTAAGCATCGTGTCCTTTTATTTTCAAAAAAAAAATCAGTTTTCAGATTTATTTTTGGCACTGTAATCTGTCAGGAACAGATTATACTACAGTGGGGCTTTTTATATAACTACCAAAATTGACAGTGTTTCAATGCTTAACACTAATTTCTTAATAAAAGTACAAATGGTTATTTTTTAGTTAGTCGTAGCTATGTTAGCGCAACTATATGCTTCCTAGATGAAGCATGTTGGAACGACTTTAAAACTGGTCCATTATTACTGGTATATAAAAATGCAGCAGGTTTCGTTTAAAGAAAATTTGCATTTCCGAAAGTTATGAGCAAACGGTCGAGAAATGTAGAATAAAATTCAATCTGTTTCGGCAGTGAAGCTGGTTTGATAAATGAGTAATTTTGGACCAATATAACAATTATTTGGCTGTTATAGTTATTATATACTACTTACAATTAGCCCTTGGCATTTAACACTCCATATAATAGGTATCTATCTTGTTATGCATTCACCGTCAAATATTGTAACAAAATATTATATATGTAGGTATAACATATTACAAAAACAAAAATGACAAATGACAAACCTTGTTATTAAATAAATAGTTTAATATGTTCTTAAATGCGATTTTTTAGAGATAAGTAGATGTTAAATAATAAAAACCTGACCTATAGTTATAAAATTATTCGCCTTGCGTTGGTTAAAACTTTTGATTGATTAAAACTAAAAGTCCTTCGATTTACCTCAACAATGTAAAAATAGGAATAGGTGTTTCATAGTAATTAATACAAACATACTAAAGCATTTTTATGTAGCTATATATAGATTTACACCTGCTGTATCTGGAAATATTTGAATATACCAAATACATAATTATAAATAGTGGAATGATCTAAATGTGGGAATGAATCTAGTTAAGAATCACACAGAGGTATCAAGATGATGAACACATATTTACTCAAATACGATAGCATTTCTTAGGGATGTACATATGTTTCTGTTTATTTAAGTTTGTTGATTTGTAGTTAATAATATTTGTTAAACTTTAAATAGAGCTCTATATTATAAGCTAAGTATTCAAGGCATGTCTAATGCCTTACAAATAGAGATACATGAGTTGTTGTATGTGAAGAATTTTTTGAAAACAGACTCGCTCTAAGTACTATAATTTATAGTGTTAAAACAAGAACATTACAGGTGCAGTTAAATTTGTTTTTCATAAATTTTAAAAACGATTTTTACAGGATCAATGAGCTACCCAAAAGGAGCTGTAAATTGTATTTTTCAATGAAAATTGGTATGCACTAAATCTGAAAAATAGCGAAGACAATGGCGTCATCGTTTTTCTGCTAAAAAATCCCAAAGCTTTTTATCTTTGTTTATCTATCGTTTTCAAAAATATTTTTAATGTCTATTTCGTGCATAAAAAAGTTTTTTGTGCCGTAGATAACAAGTAGAAAAATTACAGGGGTATTCGGGTTCTTAATAGGTCATACTATTTATACAGGGTGATTCCTAAGTTGAATCATATTTTTTAATAGCATGTAAAGCTGTCCAAAAAATTTTCCAGATACCATTTTCAAAAACACTCAGAAATAAAAAAGTTACCTCATTTATTTCTAAAATAGCACGTATACGGTCCTGCCTTCACTTTAAAGGAAAGGTAAATTAGAAACATACTAGAAAAACATATTTAATGTTTACTGTTTTTTGAATCATTTATTCCTTAAGTATTTTCTTACCTTTAACTTTTTTGGATATAGAATTTCGCTGTACAACCATTTCTTTAAATTCAAGGCAGGACCGGAAGTAGGTATTGGGACGGTTGAGCCTGGGAAAATTTTGTCAAGGCCTACTTCCCAAAGTCAAGGCCTACTTCCCAAAAGTCCGAATGACGCCCCCTCACTCGCGGCTACCTTCATCTCTTAATCCCCTTCATTCTCACCGCTTAACGTACATCCCAGCAGAACCCCCCAGGCCCCCAGCGGAGCCCTAGGGCTGCGCCACAACCTGTATAGGGCCCCCTTAAATTTCCTTCCTAGTGCTTCGCCCCCCCACACACAAGACCACTGCGGGGGCCTCACAAGACAATCGTACGCTTCGCTACTCGTTGCTGCTGATAAATTTAAAAACATGAAGAGATAAGTGACATGAAAGATGAAATTATGAATATCCAAACCACGACAATTATTACACAATTTTCGAAATCAATAATAAGACATTTTTTTATTTTTTATTTTTCGGAAAACTTTTATTTGTTTGGGTGACATTTTGGCGACAAATCAAATGTTTGGGTGACACCCGGTGATGGGGTGATCAAGATAAAACAAACACTGTGTACTGCTGAAATGCAATACCTAGGTACTATTCTACCTGTGAACGTAAATTCTACCTGTATGGATCCTTCAATTCTTCAGTGACGTAGTTCAAATAATTCCACCCCGAGTACGAGAACAATCCAGAATAGAAAGCAAGGGCGATGTATCCTGGTTGCGAGTTGGTCCCCTCCATAGGATTTTTCAGATGTTCCACGTGACCCATGCACAGATCGTAGATTCCAGCAGCAACTATTATCAAGAGGGCGAAAATTTTTGTGGCCGTGAAAATGTCTTGTACCCTGGTTACCCATTTGACGTTGTAGCAATTTATTACCTGAAAAATAAGCTGTGGTTGTATCCAAAAAAATAAATTGTTGCAAAAGAATTACGTTATCATAATTATCGCAATGTTATGGTCACACGCTCAATGTTATGAAATAGAATTTCCCCATGGAGCTGATGTCAATCTGATAGAGATATTCTTCTTGATAGAACATATTTCAGCAATATAGGTTTCAGATATCTTCCTAATAGTTTTTATCGAAAAATTCAGTCTGCAAATTAAATACGGAAGGGAAGGCTAAGTAGGCATTGAAAACAATGATGTATCAATAGCAATAAAATATATAGACATCCAAAAAAAACGTCATCAAAGTTGGTCGAGAAAAAAAGCGCATTACTTAATATTTTAAAATAAACTATTTAACCAAATTCTAATACTTCTTCGGTCCACTGTGCCATAAAATTCTTACGACGTCGTTAAAATGATTTACGCTTTAGGACTCAACTTGTTTAAACCCAGTGTATTTCATAGTTTATTAAACAGAAAATTTTAATTTTTTAAATGAATTATTTAAAATATATAAATATTATTTGTTGCAGCTAATTTTAATCTTATATTATTTAATAAAAAAATTATTTAAATTTTAATTTAAAATATCCCCCGTCATCCGTTTATATTTTATAACCTTATTTACTTGTCAAGACTATCACATCATATGACAGCCACTGTTTATTTTACAAATTGTGACAGTCACTTGTCAAACGTTTCACAAATAACCGAAAAGCTTAGACATGACCGCTATTTCCATTTCTCTCGTTCATAGCCAGAGTTGATGACATTTTTTTTGGATGTCTATATTTAAAATAGATTTTAGAAAAAAAAAAAACAAAAAACAAAACAATTGGTCTATATGACAACCATCATTATTTACACGCAAGGTGATTCTAAAAGTTTCTAGATACATTTTTCAAGATATTGCTTGTATTGATATCATCAATTACTTTGATGATTTTTCCCTCAGTTTATCTATATTAAAAAACTGTCTTTATAAACCCTCCAAACTTTTCACACAGTTTCATAACAAAATCAAGTCGTGTGAGGACAGGACTTCTAAGGGGCCATTTCTATAGGTCCTTTTTTTATCACCATTTACCATAATTAACATTAATACTAGTACGATATTCTGTTGTTTTCAATGCCTACTTAACCTAATAGTTCGCTGAGTCTGCGAATTGAATATTTTTACTAATAACAGAAGATACGAAGTGTGTAAATTAAGTAATGAGACTGGCAACATAGCGCCAAATCTAGCAACACTGCGGAGACGGGACTTGGAAGGCTGGTACATTAACATGTAATGCACCTTCAGTAGATACAAGTGTAAACTTGTTAGAGTCATTTGTTTATTCTTTGTGACTCTTTTCGTAAACCGGTTTTTTTCTAGTGCGTTTCAAAAGTGAATGACATTAATTTTGAGCAACGGTATGCTATCAGGTTTTGCTTCAGACTTGGACACAGCGCAACGGATACTTTTGCAAAACTTCAACACGCCTACGGAGACAGTGTTTTTTTTCAAGAACCCAGATTTATTTGGTGGTTTAAGGCATTCTCAGAAGGAAGAGAGTCGATTGAAGGTGAACCACACAGCTGAAAGCCTTCATCTTCAAGAACGGATGAAAATGTCGATAAAATAAGGGATCTTGTGCGTTCAGATCGTCAGTTGATGACAAGAATGATCGGGAAAGTGTTAAATTTGAATCACACCACTCTTCATCAAAGCTTAATTAATGAATTGGGGATGAGAAAAATCTGCACAAAAATGGTTCCAAACAATCTTTCGCAGGAACAAAAGAACATCTTGGGAGAAAGGTGTCTTGACTTTTTGAATCCATTGAAAATGATCCCTATTTTATGGAACGTGTCATTATTGGTGATGAGACTTAGGCGTTTGAGTACGACCTGGGAATCAAGCGCCAAAGTATGGAATGGCACACTTCAAGCCCTTCAAGATCCAAAAGAGCAAGAATGAGCAAGTCGAAGATCAAATGCATGCTGATTTGCTTTTTTGATAGCCAGGGAATTGTCCACAAAGAGTTTGTGCCTCCAGGCCAAACAGTAAATCATCACTTACAGAGAGGTTCTTAAAATGCTTCGAAAAAGGGTCATGCGTGTGAGACCAAACATCAATACCAATTGGATGTTGCATCATGACGATGCGGCTTGTCACACAGGCATTTCGTAAAAAACGAGTTTTTTAGCCAGTAAAAACATTCATGTGGCTCCTCAGACTCCTTATTCGCCTGACTTGATTCCTTGTGGCTTTTTTATCTTCATCACCTCAAGGGACCTAACTTTGGGACCATAGAAAACATTCAAACGACTGTAATCGACCAGTTGAAGGCTATTCCAGTATATGAGTTCCAACACTGCCATGAGGAAAGGAAGAACCGTCTCCAGCGCTGTGTGGCTTCTCAAGGAAGTTATTTCGAAGGAGACAATAGCGAATTGTAATTCTATTCGAATAAATAATAAATAAAAAAATCAGTATCATTACTTAAGTTATACAACTCGTATATATATGAACCTTATATTGATGAAATCAGTCGTATCCATACGTGAGTATTTCGATTTTCCAGTCACGTACAGACTGTTTCATTTAAAAGTCAAGCATAAAAATTCATTTGCTTTGAAGATCATATGTTTTTTTAAAAAAATCTTGCTAGAAAACGATTTTTAGTGGTACTTTGAATTTTAGAATCGGTATATAAATAACCTAGTTACCGAGAGGTGGGGTAAGGGGGGGGGAGGTATTTATGGAGAATCGTCTATATGTTATGTAGGTATAGTTTCAAAGGTGTTAGCACACGTTAACACAATTTGAAAGCAGGATATATCAGATTATGTTTAAAAACAGATGTACATATTTTATAAAAACATGATGTCACGTGGTTGCCAAAAAATTGACGATGACGTCCCTGTAAAAAAAGGCATTCAATATCCTGGATATAGGTGTCTTAACAATTTAAATAATGCAATAATAATTCTTAATACTTTAATGGCGCCAATTTGTTTAATAAAAGATAATGTTTCCAATCTTACGCAGTTGAAAAGGCTGACAGAATTAGAACAATTTTCTCGGCCGTATGCTTTAACAATGATAACATTGTATATAAAAAGTATTAGTAATACATATTTGATATACAGGATGATTTATATGTATGTCTAACTTTATTTTAGGTGGATTAATAAAATTTAAAATATTAAGCTAAATATTAATATGTTCAATTCAACTTTGAAGATGACGGAGTCCTCATACTACATTCTACATTCTAAAAGAAAAAGGTATACCTACTGATAAGAAATGCATTTTTACAGAAAATTAACATTAGGTCACCAGTTCTATCGCGATATTACATAATAACATGTTTGATTTAAGCTTGAGATATAAAAAGTGGTCAATTTAGGCAGTGGAGACAAGGTTTATATGGATCGTCTTTGAGCAACTAAACCAACTCATAAAAAAATATGTAGGAGCATTTCCATTAACAGAGAAAAAGACTTGTTGTTGTAATTTATTTTTAGTTTACAATTTAAAAGGTTGTAATTTATTATAATAAAAATGAATAAATATACTTGATCAGAAAATCGTTTAACACCGCAAAGCACTCTCGTATAAGAAATATTGTTCCTTTAGGAAATAATGTCGTTTTAAACAATGATTGGGTACATTGCCAGCGCATCTACAGTCTTAAATATTTGCATGTCTTAATTTCCTATTACAAAAACTGCATTATGTTATAGAAGTTCTGCAAAATTATTTTTTTAAAATATAGCTTTTATTGTGGCTGAAGTAGTTAATTTAATGCTAATCTTTAATTCACATTGAATGCAAATCATGATTAATTGTTTAAAATTGTATGTTTATACGTAATTTATTATACAGGGCGAGTTTGTAAAGTGTCACCTTCCCCTTATCTCGGGAACGAGGAATGAGAAATTATTGAAATTTTCAGATTCACTTCATTTTCAGTTGTCTTACTTCCTTTCTTTTCTTGGATGGCTACTAATTTTAGAATACATACGGTATATTTACATAGTGAGTCTTGCGTGACTAATAAATGTGTAATAAAAGCGTGTGTTAATAAATATGTCCGTGTACCAATTTTATGAGATAAAAGTAACATTTGCTTGCTATGTTCATAACATAGTAATGAAAATTTTAGCATTCAATATTGCAAACAAATTACAGATTTCAGTACTAATAGAGATAAATGTGTAAATAGAGCTAATATTCATTAGTACCTATTATATTATAAAATAAATAAAGAAATATATATTATCGATATATACGAGGTGTGTAAATTAAGTAATGAGACTGTTTTTTATTAAGATATTAGACTGAATTACAATTCAGTATTGTCTCCTTCAAAATAACTTCCTTGGGAAGCCATACAGCGCTGGAGAAGCTTCTTCGATTCCTCATAGCAGTGCTGGAACTCATACAGGTATCCTGGAATAGCCTTCAGCTGGTCGGTTACAGCCGTTTGAATGTTTTCTATGGTCTCAAAATGACGTTCCTTGAGGTGATTTTTCAATTTCGGGAAGAGAAAAAGTCACGTCAGGCGAATAAGGAGGCTGAGGAGCCACATGAATGTTTTTACTGGCTAAAAAAACTCGTTTACTGAAATGGCTGTGTAACAAGGCGCATTGTCATGATACAACATCCAGTTGTTCTTGATGTTTGGTCAAATTTAACTCTTTCCGATCATTCTTGTCGTCAACCGACGATCTGAACGCACAAGATCCCGTATTCTACCCGACATTTTCATCGGTTCTTAAAGATGAAGGCCTTCCGCTGCATGGTTCATCTTCAATCGGCTCTATTCCTTCTGGAATGACTTAAACCACCGAAAAACCTGGGCTCTTGAAAAAAACACTGACTCCATAGGCGTGGTGAAGTTTTGCAAAAGTATCCGTTGCGCTGTGTCTAAATCTGAAGCAAAATCTGATAGCACACCGTTGCTCAAAATTAATGGCACTCATTTTTAAAACGCACTAAAAAAAAAAACGGTTCACGAAAACAGTCACAAAGAACAAACAAATCACTACAACAAGTTAAACGTGTACTGAAGGTGCATTATATGTTAACCTACCGCCCTTCCCGCAAGTCCCGTCTCCGCAGTGTTGCCAGATCAGGCGGTACGTTGCCAGTCTCATTACTTAATTTACACACGTCGTATATAAACATAATAATTTAATTCTTATGAACTGAAAATAAATTCACTACACTGAATTAAACACATACGTACCTACCGCACCGAATGAAGCAAACGTTGAAAGTTTTTGCATTCAGTTTTGGATTGCAGACATGTACATTTTCACTGAAAAATAGTGAATGAGATTTTTACTCTTTATCACTGTTATATCATTCACTCATTCATCTCATTACCATTATTTGATTTCTTGAGATGAAGTCATACTCAATTTTTTCAAATGCCCCCTTATAGAACAAATATTTTACATTTCTCTTTAGAAGAAGTCGAAAACATAGAATATGTATGCAGTCATCTGCCAACTAAATAAAATTCGCCCCATATAAGAGGCTGTCTTTTAAAAAAAACTTCGGATAAGGCGGTTTCTAGAAAATAGATCTTGAATTTGTGCAGCAATTTTACTTCTCTTATGTATTTTGTTACTCTGTGTATGTATGTCTGCTCACATAAAAATATTCTATGTAAAGTTATGATTTTGATAGATGTAAGTACTTATGTAAGTATTAAATATTTATAGAATAAGGTGGTCTTAGACTATGGCTGATATTTATTGAATTAAAGTACAGCAACCTACAAGTTGTATCGCCTTTGCTAAATTTATTAACCTCATCCCCTTCTCTACAACTCTGGCATACACAAAGACGTTAATCGCAGCATCGCTAACAGTGACAGCGGAAGTCCTTTATTGAAATATTCTGCGTTGTTCAAAGAGCAGTTGTTACAAAAGATCTTGAAAACAACTACACGAAAAATGTCTTTTAAAAGCCATAATAGAAGCTACGTGACCGTGAGTAATAAACAGAACAGACGAGCTGGAGGCTTAGAGACGAGGAGACAGGTAAAGGAGACTGGTGACCTTGTCCGAAGCAAGGTTTTCAGACCCTTCCGTTCACATAGTGGTCAATTATACAGTGAGATAGTGAAGTTTGAAATAAAGCTGGTATCTTTTTTTGGGGAAAGTTTTTACAAAAATGGGCAGGTTTTTACAATGACATCATCGGTAATTTTTTTAAATTACAAATTTTATAGACGGCAAAGGACCTCAGTCCAATAATTTTTATTTTAAAAGTGTTATGTAATGTACCATTTTTACGTTTTATAGGACGATATACGAGGTGTGGCTATTAAATAACCGAACTGATGCTGCTACCAGCGCGCTGCGAGCGTGTTGCGACAAGTGTGAAAATAATTGTGTCTGGTGATACTTTCCCCACCCTGTGCTCGCTGAACAAGCCAGTGGGTTGCTCAGTTTGACTGTGGCAGTCGTTTGAATTAGTGTACGCACCAGTGATGCGACGAAAAAATGTTAAGTGTTCAGATGGAGCAACGGGTTAATATCAAGTTTTTTGTTAAACTGGGGAAAATTTTTACAGAAGAATGCAATGTTAAAAGAAGTGTACGGGAATGTAATGTATGTTATCCCGCACACAAGGTTTTGAATGGTTTAAACGGTTTAAATGGGGACGTGAAACGACCGAAGGCGATCCGCGCCCCGGACGGCCCTCAACGTCAAAAACGGACAAAACATTGAAAAAATTGGTAAATTAATCCACGAAGATCGTCGTCTAAGCATCCGAGGGCTTGCTGAAATAACAGGAAATGACAAAGAATGTGTTCGCCAGATTTTGCATGAATCGTTCAACATGTGCAAAGTTTGCGCAAAAATAGTGTCAAAACTCCTCACTCCCGAGCAAAAGTAATCAAGAACGAACATTTGCGCTGACATTCTAAACAACATTGACACTGATCCAGGCTTGTTAGACACGGTGGCACTCAAGGGGACAAGATTCGAAAGTGTGGAAGCGGTTAAAGCAAAAGCGTCGGATGTTCTGAACCAGCTGACAGAAGCGGACTTCCAGCACTGATATCAACAATGGAAAAGTCGTATGGAGCGGTGTAGAGATCGCCAAGGTAGTATATTGAAGGCGAAAAAGTTGCTACTGTAATTGGTAACGAATGGTTTGGAACGCAGAGATTGCAAAATCTCAAAACATACTTTTGTGCTAGACCATCGACATGTAAGCTTCTACAATTCCAGACTTATTATTTCGGAAATAATAAAGAAAGTAAAGGCAGAAGTGCACATTATATAATAGTTCAAAATCGATTTTTTAAAAGCTTTTGAAGAACATTTTCAAAGACGTCGATATGAGTCTGGCAAACACTTCAAACTAGACTGAAAAATAAATTACAAACATTTTTAGGCAATTCAAAATAAAGGGTAACACGTCGAAAAATTATAAGATAAGTTGTAAAATTAGGGGTCAAAAGTACCTAATTTGGCAAACAAAAAGTATATAACAAAAAGAATATTTCTATTAGTACCTATCTTATATGACAAACAACGCAGTTAATCCATAATGAATCATTAAATTGTGGAGCAGAAGGATATTTTTATCGTGTCCAGTAGGATATCGTAAAAAATTGCAGTTTGATCGTAAATATACCGTACCTTTTGCTTGTCGCTTTTTCTGCTACAGTTCAAGAAACGATATTTATTAGCTATTTCTTATGAAATTGCCTTTCACTTGTGAGGACAACGCCACTATGCCGTGTTGGCGAACTTTAAGTCGTCCCATTTTTTAATAGTCTAGCAAGACAGGGCCGTAATCAGCCTAGATTTTTGGATAGTCTGAAAAAATCTTAGGGAAGGGTTTCTTTTCCTAAATCTCTATTTCAGAACTCGTATTTTATAAAAGATAGCTGCTCGATGAGATTTAGGGGTTAAAATATGGGGTAAATTAAATCATTTTTTATTTCAATTTTAGATGATTTCATCATGTCGGTGAGGAATTTCGATGTTCCAACGTTGATATAAACACTGTTGCATAGAAATAGAGGTACTAATGTTATAGGGGGCTCAAATCAGCTCTAGGAGAGGCTCAGTACCCACTGGCGTCCCCCTGACTGCGGGCCTGTAGCAAGAGAGGTATAAATTCAGACCTATCAATTTGCTATATAACCATGCGAATCTTTTTGTGAAGGGGAGCGTTGTCTCTCAGATTTCGAAACAGTTTCATTAACCACGTCACATGGAAAGGGTTTGCAAAAAACAAGATTTTGAAATCATCCACATAGATGCTGCCATCTGTGTCACAAAACACCTATATATGTACTGAACCATATTTTATAACAGTCCCTATTATTTTAGATCGAATTCTCAAGCATTTTGAAATTTAATGAAATACTTTCATGAATATGTGACTTTTCATCGCGAAAATGCACTATATGATATGATTTCACAATTTAAAATCTTTGGGACCAAAAAAAACGACTTACAAGTTATATATGATATACTTTTTTTTGAGGATTATAATATGTCATGTAAGTAATTCTTCTATGTCTGTAAAACAAAGTCAAATGCCTAGATTTACTCATGAATCACCCTGTAGACGATTTTTAGATTTTTTTCAGTAATGTAATTCTTTTAAAGAACGCGTCTTATGCAGGTAAAGAGTTTCTATGCAATAAATAATGATTCCAAATATTTTCTCCAATAAAAAAACCTTCCAAATAATTTATTATTACGACTGTATGATGCAAAATAAAAATAATAAAATACTTACGGTCAATATACAGGTAGTTGCAGCTGCCAAAAGTCTTACTGCCTCATAAGGAGCAGTACAATTGCTCCACAAGGGTTGTAAAATGTATTGTGCAAATGTTATGGCCGTTATAGCGTTGCCCGTTGGTACTAGTATAAACAAAGCTATCCACAGGTAAAGAAAGGCTGGTAAAGGCCCAAATGCCTCCATTATGTAGGCATAGTCCCCTCCCGACTTGGGAATCATTGTACCTATAAAAAATGCGATATTCAGAGAGAATAATTAAGAATAATGGTATAATATTGTCCATTAATATAATGAAAGATGAATTTAACGAAGTAATAAATTCATATTTGTATTAACAAGATAAGGTTAAATATACAGGGTGTTTAAAAAAGACGCGGCAATATTTAAGCGGGTGATTGCCCAGGACATTCTATAAAAAAAGTTCCTATAAACATAAGTCCGCAAACGCTTCGTTACCGATCTACAGGATGTTGAAGTTTAATTTTAAAAACAGTAAAAAATAGTCAGTGTTGTACATTATTTTATCAATAAATTTGGTTAAAGTGCCCCCCTGACTTAATAATTTCAGTATTCTAAAATCAGCCCCTTAGTATTTCTACAAACAAAAAACAATAATTTGAATTTCTAAATTAAAACAGCATCGAATTTAGGCGCGTACTAAAATGGTTTTTATTTTTCTAATCATAAACGGTGCGTCGTACAATAAAATCTGAAGAAAGCTTTTTTTCTTCATATTTCAACAAGGAATTGAAAAATATTTTATTTTTAGAAAAACCAGCGGCGTCCTATTTTTTTCCTTTAAAAATAGCCAGTGACATGCCGATACGCGCGCCACTGGTAAGACTAAAACATCATTTTGTATTGCAAAGTATGCGTCTCCCATAGCTATTGACACGCCTAAAATTTCATTATAATATCTCAACCGGTTTTGGAGAAATCTAATTTTTACTGTTTCTAAAATTAAACTTCAACATGTCGTAGACCGGTAACGAAGAGTTTGCGGACCTATGTTTATAGGAAGTTTTTTTTATAGAATGACCTGGGCAATCACCCCCTTAAATTCTGCCGCGTCTATTTTAAACACCCTGTATATAGGTATAGTAATCAATTTCCCAAGACCACAAAAAAACTAGGCTGGGCTTGATTTACCTCCTGCGCCTTTTGATTTTTCCCCTAGGTGAGAAACCCCTAGAAAATCCCGTGGCATGTAGGTATGTCCAGCAGATGGGAAAATTCATGACCAAGCAAGTCCTATAACCCTTTAGGATGACAGTCTGCGAGGGGCATACGAGGTGTGGCTATTAAATAACCGAACTGATGCCGCTACCAGCGCGCTGTGAGCGTGTCGCGACAAGTTTAAACAGAACTGTGTCTGGTGATAAATTCCCCACCCTGAGCTCGCTGGACAAGCTAGTGGGTTGTTCAGTTTGACTGTAGCAGTCGTTTGAATTAGTCTACGCACCAGTGATGCTTCGAAAATATGTTAAGTGTTCAGATGGAGCAACGGGTTAATCTCAAGTTTCTTGTTAAACTGGGGAAAACTATAGAAGCTTATGAAATGTTAAAAGAAGTATACGGGAATAAATGTTTATTCCGCACGCAAGTTTTTGAATGGTTTAAACGGTTTAAAGAGGGACGTAAAACGACCGAAGACGATCCGTGCCCCAGACGGCCCTCAACGTCAAAAACGGACGAAAACGTTGAAAAAATTGGTAAATTAATCCGTGAAGATCGTCATATATGCATCCTAGGACTTGCTGAAATAACAGGGATCGACAAAGAATGTGTTCGCCAGATTTTGCATGAATCGTTCAACTGCGCAAAGTTTGCGCAAAAATGGTGCCACAACTCCCCACTCCCGAGCAAAAGGAATCAAGAATGAACATTTGCGCTGACATTGATGACGAAGCGTTTCTGCGCATATGCTCCGCTCTTTGTCAAACCGCGTGTCCGCGTGCCGCAGTATCCCCAATCCATGCTCAATCGATCGGTAGTGGACCATCAGAATAACCCATTCCACACCGCCTTCTCTTCCACATATATTTTTTTTATCTGGTAATATTTGCTATACCAAAGTCAACATGGGCCAACCCGGTACATATATACATATATCCTGTCTGCATAACTATCGTTCTGTGATAAATATAATAGTGTTTATCATAGAACTGCATACGTTTTTGCATAAAAAACAAAGCGCTCTTAGTTATTAGACTAATAATGCATATCAATGAGAGATATATGGATTATATGCTGATAATAGGGTCTTTCATTACGTTTTTACTTAACCTATTAACAGAATACAATAGATATATTGAGAGATTTCTGTTAGTGGTTACATATATGTACGTATGTACATTTAATTAATAAAAAAACCATTGGTCTACTTATGTATGTACGAAGGTACTTAATAAACTTATGCATATAATTAACCTTGTGTCGTAGAATGCGTAGAAACTGAAAGTATGTAGCGTAAATAACAGGTACCCGTAAAAGGCCTATTTTTATTGAAAGGAGATAATTTTTGTATAAAAAAGGTATTTTCTTCGTTTGGGTTTTTTGTGTATGGCATATATTTTGCATATTTTTCATAAGTTGGTCAAAGTTAAAGTCTATGTCAAAGCATAAATATCTAATAGTTGCTAATTATTTTTCTTTACTTGACTGTGAAACAGCCCTTATGGGTGATTTGGGTATTGATCGAAAATGGGCGATCTTATAGTGATATTGCCGCCATTAGTAAATCAAAATTGACCATTAATTGTAATGTTACACGTTGAAGACAAACTGGAGACTATGTGAGGAGACGTGGTCAAGCGACATAACGCTAAACTACGGCTGTAGATGACCGATTTATAGTGTTTCAAACAGTCCGAAACAGGCGTCGACCGACAAACAAGAAATGAACTGGAAGAAGTTCGAGAAGTTAGATTAAATGGGCGAACTCCTAGAAGACTCAAAACTATTCCTGCCATCCAAAACACAGAAGAAGTGAGAACTGCTCTAATGATATATGGGAGAATTTGCCTCTCTAAAATGATCGACAACGCCATCAGAAGTATGCGAAAAGTCTGGTTGTTGTTTTCTGCAAGTCTGCCATAGTTTATTATGAAATTATATCTCACTATTCAACATATTACATATAGCGGCGGTTGTACAGCAGCACCAGCTATCACGGGACTACTGAAATAAATACGAATTGAGGCGACTCCCATCACATGCTACGCGATTTGCCCATGTGTTGCGTTGCCGTATGCCAACATTATTTATGTATCTACCTACATATGTATGTCAACCACTGCTACCTCGAAACTCGATGGTTATTGATAAACATTTTATCTGCTTCCTATTTACGTATGTGTATGTTTACAGTTTACTTGTTTTAAGAATTCGTAAACAAAAACCTTGATAATGAAAAATTATCGAAATGAAAGCCTATTAAGACATAAATAATAAATCGAGTTCTAGTTATGTCTATAAAGATAGAAGAGCGATTGTTGCAGAGCACATATGTATGATATGGAAAATTAAAGGCTCAATTAAGGCTAATTATGTGCCCTATTGCTAAATTAAATGCTCCCAAATTTTTTCGCGAAAATGCATGTTCTGCTGACCTAACGTTAAGATAGCAGAGCAATAGCATATTATTAGGAATATATGTAATTAAAGAAATGAAAATAATCTCAAATTAAAAGGCTCGTTAAAGGCTCTTAAAAAAACGGAAGAAAATTTATTTATTATTATAAACTTTTTTTTCGGCCGCTCTGCTGGCTTAATGATTAAACAGCAGAACAGGGGGCATAACTCGGTCTCCCATTGGTTCGCGCCAATGACTTGCACGTCGAAATTTAAGGCTCATTAAAGGCTCAATAAGTGCCCTATTGCAAAATTAAATGCTCGCCATTTTTTTCGCAAAAATTTAGGTTTTAATTTCGAAATTCGTAGGAAGCTAGACGAGGGCATAGAATAAAAAAGTTATGGATTAAAGAGCGATAATTGGGCGCTTTAATCAAAAGGCTATTTATAGGCTCTTGGAAAATACGAAAAAATAATGATTATCTTCATTTTCTTTTTTTGTTTTTCGGCCGCTCTGCTGGCTTAATGATTAAACAGCAGAACAGGGGGCATAACTCGGCCTCCCATTGGTTCCCGACAATATCTTGCACGTCGAAATTGAAGGCTCATTAAAGGCTCATTCAATGCCTCATTGTGTCGTAACTGCTGTGCCACCTGTTCTGCTGTTTAATCATTAAGCCAGCAGAGGAGCCGAAAAACAAAAAAAAATGAAGATAATCATTATTTTTTCGTATTTTCCAAGAGCCTTTAAATAGCCTTTTGATTAAAGCGCCCAATTATCGCTCTTTAATCCATAACTTTTTTTATTCTATGCCCTCGTCTAGCTTCCTACGAATTTCGAAATTAAAACCTGAATTTTTGCAAAAAACATGGCGAGCATTTAATTTCGCAATGAGGCATTTATTGAGCCTTTAATGAGCCTTAAATTTCGACGTGCAAGACATTGTCCGGAACCAATGGGAAACCGAGTTATGCCACCTGTTCTGCTGTTTAATCATTAAGCCAGCATAGCGGCCGAAAAACAAAAAAAGAAAATAAACAAAATCATTAGTTTTTCGTATTTTCTTTTCAAAAAAAAATGAAGATAATCATTATTTTTTTCGTATTTTCCAAGAGCCTTTAAATAGCCTTTTGATTAAAGCGCCCAATTATCGCTCTTTAATCCATAACTTTTTTATTCTATGCCCTCGTCTAGCTTCCTACGAATTTCGAAATTAAAACCTAAATTTTTTGCGAAAAAATGGCGAGCATTTAATTTTGCAATAGGGCACTTATTGAGCCTTTAATGAGCCTTAAATTTCGACGTGCAAGTCATTGGCGCGAACCAATGGGAGACCGAGTTATGCCCCCCTGTTCTGCTGTTTAATCATTAAGCCAGCAGAGCGGCCGAAAAAAAAAAGTTTATAATAATAAATAAATTTTCTTCCGTTTTTTTAAGAGCCTTTAACGAGCCTTTTAATTTGAGATTATTTTCATTTCTTTAATTACATATATTCCTAATAATATGCTATTGCTCTGCTATCTTAACGTTAGGTCAGCAGAACATGCATTTTCGCGAAAAATTTGGGAGCATTTAATTTAGCAATAGGGCACTTAATTAGCCTTAATTGAGCCTTTAATTTTCCATATCATACATATGTGCTCTGCAACAATTGCTCTTCTATCTTTATAGACATGTTCTAGTTTATATAATGGAGCCCGAAAAGCATTCTAGCGATAAAAGTAGGATATAATATTAAACATTAAAACTTAATTAACTCGCACTAAGTACTGCATTTAAACTTGTATGGGGTATTCCAATTTTAATTCTAGAGTGTATTTCCGAACAATTGAAATATAAATGATACCAGTGAATATAAAAGTCAAAATAAGACAATATAGGTTGTGCTAAACATACCTTAGTCCAATGTGGCGTCTCTCTTGAGATACAGAGACGCCACAGAAATTTTCAATACAGCATATTTTCATTAACAAATCAATAATAAAAAAATTTCTCAACTTCATATGATATATTTATTATCGTCTTTGCAATTAGTATTTCTAGGTGAAAAAAGTCATATATACAGGGGGCACCACAGCTAACAATCAGCTTGTTAATTTTTCTAAACCTTTATTATCGTCGTTAATTTATGTGTCGATCGAATCATATTTTGGATACACCTATTTATACTGCATTTTTTTTTATAACCTGAGGTTATTTTCTCCTACAGTTTTAGGGATAAATGCATAATTATTAGACCATTACCATCCCTCTTTTTTAGGTGATAAACTAGGTTTACACTAAATATTATGGAATGCTGTGGATAAAATCTATGAATAAAATCTACTTGTTTTCACCTACAGATACTAATTTTCTAATACAATTTTGCATTGTTGATTTATTAATCGAAATGTACCAATACTGATATTACGAAATCTGCAAGACTGTAGTTCAATATTTTCACCCTTATTATTTACTGATATAATTTATGCTACTTCATTCGAGAACACCCTATATAAGCCCATTCGCTTCGTTTCATAAAGTTTTAAGTAAATCTTATGAAAACATCTTGTAGTTAATGATACAATAATATATTCATTTGCAAATGTACTCGACAAAAGAAACTACATATAAGAATGATGTACCTACGTAGGTATATACGGGGTGTATAAATTAAGTAGGTAATGAGACTGGCAACGTAGCGCCCGATCTAGCAACACTGCGGAGACGGGACTTGGAAGGGCGGTAGGTTAACATGCAATGCACCTTCGGTACAAGCTTAATTTGTTAGAGTCATTTGTTTGTTCTTTGTAACTGTTTTCGTAAACAGTTTTTTTCTAGTTTTAATAGTGAATACTTTTGAATGAAAGGATACTTTTGCAAAACTTCAACACGCCTACGGAGACAGTGTTTTTTCAAGAGTCCAGTTTTTTCGGTGGTTTAAGGCGTTCTCAGAAGGAAGACAGTCGATTGAAAATGAAAACGCAGCGGAAGGCCTTCATCTTCAAGAACCGATGAAAATGTTGATATAATACGGGATCTTGTGTGTTCAGGTCGTCGGTTGACGACAAGAATGACCGAGGAAGAGTTAAATTGCATCACACAGTTCATCAGATTTTGACTAACGAATTGGGGATGAGAAAATCTTCTCCAAAATGGTTCCAAAAAAACCTTTCGCAGGAACAAAAGGACATCCGGAGAGAAAGGTGTCTTGACTTTTAGGAATCGATTGAAAATGATCCCCATTTTGTGGAACGTGTCATTACTGGTGATGAGACTTGGGTGTTTGAGTACGACCCGGAAACCAAGCGCCAAAGCATGGAATGACACACTTCAAGCTTTCCAAGACCCAAAAAAGAAAGAATGATTACTCCAAGGTCTCCTAGACCCAAAAGAGCAAGAATGAACACGTCGAAGATCAAATGCATGCTGATTTGCTTTTTTGATAGCGAGGGAATTATCCAGAAAGAGTTTGTGCCTCAAGGCCAAACAGTAAATCAACACCTTTACAGAGAGGTTCTTGAAACTTCGAAAAAGGGTCATGCGTATGAGACCAAACATTAGGAATAACTGCCATTTCAGTAAACGAGTTTTTAGCCAGTAAAAACATTCCTGTGGCTCCTCAGTCTGTGGACATTTTTTCTCTTCCCGAGATTGAAAAATCACGTAAGGGACGTAATTTTGGGACCATAGAACATTAAAACGGCTGTAACCGACCAGCTGAAGGCTATTCCAATATATGAGTTTCAGCACTGCTATGAGGAATGGAAGAACCGTCTCCAGCGCTGTGTGGCTTCCCAATGAAATTATTCTGAAGGTGACAATACTAAATTGTAATTCTATTCGAATAAAAAAAATTAAAAAAATTAGGCTCATTACTTAACTTACACACCTCGTATGTATTTTACATTTAAAAAAGACTTTGATTGCAACTTCGATCGATTAAGAAAAATCGAATGTTTTTGGACAAAGGCAGCCAAAATCATTTCCTTTTTCAGATCCTTAAAATTATAGATCGGAATCAATAGCTGTGTTGGTAAATTTCACTTTACCGCTACTGTCTAAAAATTTACAACGTGCTAAAAATTAACATACATATGCTCGATAACCTTGATGGAGTAAGTTTGATAACCTTGATACATTGTAGACTATCAACAACTATGTAGGTATAGGTTAACAGAGATATCTGATAACCGCACATTTAACGGTGTACCCTACCTACATGTTACATAGTTAGGAAATGAATGTAGGGTAGGATTAAATAAAAATGAATTTAAAAAAAATGGAAAATAAAGTTGTGTCATTTAAACTAGTTTTAAACTATGGAGTAGCAGTAACAATAAATAAGGTGATGCCTACCAAACTGAAATTTATACATAATATACTAATATACATATTTATACTATCAGATATCTACATATTAATGAGCTGTCGGTGAAGTATACAGTGTGGAGCAAAAGATCTGCAAACTGATTCTTATTATTATTATACATTATTTTGACAAAATCTTCATCAAAGCCGATATTTGATTTTAAAAACTATTTTCGAGTAAATTTTTTCAAAATACTTGAAATTCTTCTAAAGATTTGACATCACCACCAGTCTTTTAAATTGAACCCACAATTTTGTTGTAAATGAAAACTAGGATTAGAGATACGATATAATACTTGTACGGCTTTCGAGTATTTGACGAAAAATAAATAATTTAATCGCCCAACTTTATACTCAAACTATAACTTACGTTATTTTCGACAGTAGAGAGGGTAGTCGCAAAAACAAAAATTAACAGAAACTAAATAATTGTTCAATAATTCAGTTTCTAACAAAAGTGCTTATCTTTTTTTGTCTTACATTATGTGTAGTATTTCATTCTGATGTTCTTAAGCTATAAAAATGCAAGAATTAAATTCATGATTACGTCTACCTTAAAAAACTGAAGAAACAAGTCTCCAGTGATAATATCAATAATAATAATGATAATACACTTATTTACGTGAAATGCAACTACAGTGAGAAACACAGAATATTTAACAATCTTAACAATCATTTTTAATAAATTTTTCCCCAAAGGGTATCCCCCCATAATTATGGTGAAATGCCCCCCTTTTTTTTTTATTAACTCAAAGTGTTTCTTAGGGTTAATTATGAAAGGTAGACCGAATTTTTGGTCCAAAAAATTTTCCTCTCAGCTAGGTATGGAAAAAACCCTGTTTTTTACGTTTTATTTTTTCTCGGTTTTTAACTGTCGAAAAAATCTGATAAAATTCATAGAGTACAGAAAATATGATTAATTTTATGTAAAATTTTTTTCAAGCTCATTCAAGGTCATTATGACCTCTAAAAAAATTATTCAAACTTTAAAAATCCCATATCTTTTAACCAAAAAAAGCTTCAGGCTCAGATTTTTAATATGTTAGATTTTTAACTGTTTTTTACTACCTCAAATTTTTTCAGATATTTTTGACTGGTGGGTCATGCCCAAAAGTGCGAAAAATCAATTTTTTGTCCATGAAACGACTTAAAACGGCTTAAAATCATCATTTTATAGTGTCCCGATTAACTAAAAGGACTCAAATGACTTTAAAAAAAAGGGGGGAGAAAAGTAGAGTAGTTTTTATATTTTTTAATTGTTTGAAGTCATTTGAGTCCTTTTAGTGCAAGAAAAAAAATCAGGGCACTATAAAATGATGATTTTAAGCCGTTTTAAGTCGTTTCACCGACAAAAAAATTGATTTTTCGCACTTTTGGGGCATGACCCACCACTCTAAAAAAATCTGAAAAACAGTTAAAAATATAACATACTAAAAATCTGAGTCTGAAGCTTTTTTTTAGTTAAAAGATATGGGATTTTTAAAGTTTGAATAATTTTTTTAGAGGTCATAATGACCTTGAATGAGCTTGAACATTTTTTTACATAAAATTAATTATATTTTCTGTACTCATGAATTTTACCAGATTTTTTTCGACAGTTAAAAACCGAGGAAAAAAATAAAACGTAAAAAACAGGGTTTTTTCCATACCTAGCTGAGAGGAAATTTTTTTGGACATAAAATTCGGTCTACCTTTCATAATTAGCCCTAAGAAACACTTTCATCATGCGAAGAAAATAAAAAAAAGGGGGCATTTCACCATACTTATGGAGGGGATACCCTTTTTACAAGATTTTGATGAAGGGAACATATCGTGAGCTGTTTTTGGACATTTGTCTAAAAAAAAGGATTTATGTATAATAGGTAGTTAGATTTTAACCTAATAAATAGGGTTTAAAAATTTATGATGTTCATAATGGTTCACTAGTTAGTTGTTTTTCGATTTCACAGCGCATTGAGTTTCAAAAGATTTTGGTCATTGCGTCATGGGCGCTTTGACTTTTTTCTACCAAACTGAATTTTATCTGTAATCAGATTAAATGCCATCGTATATGTTTGAAAAGATGATTTTTTGGCAAATAAAATTAGCTAAAACAAATACACACGGTTTTATTTAAAATAAGAAATTTGGGTGGACTTCCGGTTAAACCGGAAGTTGTAAATAATGTTTGTTATTAAGTGGAAAATTAGCCTTAAGGAAATAAAAAACACAAAACTACTTAGTTATTTTATGACTAAATTACTTTTCATTCTAAGGAAAAATAAACAAAAACTTGACTAGCTTGTGAATCAATAGTTATATTTACTGCTTTACTATCCTCCCCTATGAATTATATTTTAGTACCTACATAATATATATTCCAATCCCCATTGTGTTCATTTTGTCGCACTGTGGTTTCTGCCCTATTTTCAAAAAAATTCAACATGGCCTCATGGTACACTCGTAAAATGTTACACCTCTTACTAGTTGCGTTAATATTCTAGATATCGTATGCGTATAAATCTATACAATATAAGTTAAATAATTTTAAAGGCTTCTTAGCCTCTACTCTTATTGTCATAAGAATGTGGTGGAATCACATTAATTACAATGCAGAGTTTTGGACTTAATTATGGAATGTGTATGTTTCTAAAATAGTGTTAGATCCATTTTCACGACTCTTTGTACACCTGATTAGGCAAGCTTTCCAGTAAACATCCCCGTGACTGCTCTAAATTCATGACAGTTGACTTTTTTCAATAATCATTACGCTTTTTTTAAGAATTGGTGGATGCGCCCGTCATACTAAATGGAAGTCTATTTTTCTCGAAAACCAATTATTGTATCAAAATAAGACAAAAACACTTATTTTTAAGAAAATAATTATTGGCAAATATAATTATCTTACTGAAAGAAAAAAATCGTATTTTTTGAAAAAAAAACTATCAATAGGCATTTCTCAGAAATACATTTTAGGACCACTATTTTTTTAATTTTGTATTATAGGTATATTACAAAATATAAATTGTGTCATGTGTTTAGGTGATATAATTATAGTTTTGATAAGAATAATTTTCAGAATGCTAAAAATGAGACAAAAAAATAAGTACAATGATATCGAAGAAAAATTGTATCGAGTTAAATATTAATAACTAAATGTCATCATTTATTAATACTTATATTAATTTTTGTTATATTACCAAAAAAAAAGTTAATAAATAACAGAAATAGACAAATATTTTTAAAAAAATTTAATTATTTTTTATACTAATAACATTGGTTATCAACAGATGTACACATTAGTACTATCACAATATTAATAATAATCATTACTTACTTGTTACGCGTTTGAAATTTTCTGGTTTACAAATTAATTTCGATTTTACGTAACTAATTATATTAAAATAAATAAAAATAATTGAAAAAAGTAAATACATTTTATCTCTAATTAATTAATTGTTGTTAAAACATCTATAATGTATAGTAATTCCATTTTAGACTTCGTTAAACGATGTTTCAACATCATCGTTACTGAATTAAAAAATTCCTGAATGAGTTACCTAAAAAATGGGATACATATATTTCTAAAATTTCATTTAAACGTGGTTATACAAAACTAGCAACAAGGTAGACTTATAAATCGACATAAAAATCTGAATACGCCGCTGAAAATATTAACTCGGTTGTTTGCATTTTAATCTGGGGCCATTGTGACCCCTTTACACAACAGGTAGGTTCCTACACGGATAGCACGTGGTAGAAAAAGAGCAAATATACTGGGGTATATTTGCCAGCGTGCCCCAGTATAGATACACGACCGCCGTGCGGCTGACGCAACCGTCAGTTCGATTTGCAGGCCACCCCAGCGGACTTATTAAATATTACTTACCCAATTCCGCATAGCAAAGGGCCCCTATCATGGACAAGATCCCGGACAGAATCCAGACGATCAACGCCTGCCCTATGGATCCCGAACTTATCAAGACACCCTTGGGCGACACGAAGATTCCCGCACCGATAATCACACCCACTATAATCGCCACCCCGTCCAGCAGCGATAGTTCTTTCTTCATTTTAATGCCGGAGGAGCCCTTGGGGGGCCACGTCGCCGCCGCCGACGCTGGATTTCCTCGACTTCGCCATGCCGAAAGGCACTATTTCGTTTGTTCGGGTTTCAAATGTGGATTATTAAACGGTGCTGCTGGCATCCGGCATGCCGTCCGTACCACCACGTGTTGTCTTGTGTACACAATAACTTGGTCCCAACATCACCGCGGCACTACGCTAACCGAAGTAAAGGAGCCCCCCGCTCTTTTCGTTTGAATTTTAATTATCGGCACCGACACTTTTGCGCAGTCGGTGAACTCGTTTTCGACTCCTTCGGTGCTACTTTTCCATTTGCGCTTCCCCCATTACGGTAGGTGCGCGATACGCATCTCTCGTCGCATCCTTCCTGTGTGCAAAATTGCCCCAACGATAATTCCAACGTACCTACCTACTGCCTATTTAAATATTTACCATCTGACAATGAGTGTCGGCCGTATTGTATTCGCGCTGCATACCTTTTTGTAGTGTCGTTACTCCCACTACCATAAATATCCTCATGATCGTAAAATATGTTATTGAAATAAAGTAAACGAATGCTTATTCGTTTTACAAATACTTTTTCAAGGAATCATTGACATTAAATTACTGTTGCGTCGATGTCGATGGGCTCTGCTTCCCTGTATTTTTATTTAGAGCGGCACCGCACCTTAAGGGGTTACACGTAGATGTTTATATTTTTTAATTTTCGATTTTTTTTTTATTAGCTTAAATGACGTAAAAACAACCCAAAAATGATATCCAATAGCAACCATCATCCAAAAAATGTTCAAATGACCCTTAGACCTAAATTTCTGAATTAACTTCTGATGTTTCGAAACGCTTTTGAACGCTTGGCGCGTTTATAGTAGCAGTTTGGAACACAGTTTAAAGTAATTACACTCGAACCCCTCTTAATTCACCAAATCCGTGCACCATCGTCTCGCTTAAGTCGCCAAATTTAGCCTCTCTTAAGTCGCGATCATAGACACCTAACATATTTTAAAGGTTAGGTGTCCATATTTAATGTATTACACAATAATTTTTTCAATAAAAATTGTATTCATGCGAGAATCCCATTTCCAAACGTAGTTCTAAAACTTTTACACGCGGCGACTTAAGAGGAACGGTTTCGTGACATAATAGGGGAAAACGTGGTGAAATAAGAGAGGATGTGAATTAAGCTAATGTGACTTAAGAGGGGTTCGAGATTAAACTGTGATTTGGAACTTGGAATCGTTTAGCTCAGACAGTATATTTATAAACGTTACTCATACTAAGTATAGATGACGCTGGTACACGTGCACTAAAATTTAATCGAGTGGTAAGTCTATACCTGCTACCTAATTTTTATTGTTTTAAGTTTTTATCACACAGGGTGTTAAAAATTTAGGCATTAAGTTGTAAAACTTAGTCCGCCACTGGCAAACTAAACAAGCTAATAATGTGTCAAGGACATTATTTCAAGCAGTTCTTAGTAGTGTCTATCATATTAAAATTTTATAAAATTCTATTAAGTACTTTAAAAGTTATTCAAGAAAAACTGATTTCCAGCGGCGTCCTTCAGAAGAACAAGAAAAACATTTTTTGTCCTAGGTGCAAATGAAAGCTTTATTCGTAAGGTCGCAGAACGCATAAAAAAACATGCTGGTTCAGACGTTTGTACTGCCATCATTTTGGAAGAAAAAATTAAATAAAAAATTGTTTTATACATAATTTGATATGTTTAATAAACCCAAAAAAAATCCCAAAAAAAGTTAAATTTGAGACAATTCAAATAGGTGTAACCTCTTAAATATTTGTTATGATCTTTCTCTCAATCCCAAAAGACGTTTCATTTTAAGACACCAATAATTTCGTTTTTCTGTGCGAATTAGATGATTTTCTAAACTTATTTTTAAAGTGAAAACTAGAGCCCGTAGGTTAATAATATATTCCAGGACCGGCCTTAACGCGACTGGAATACTGTTATACGTGCCACATTAATAAAATACATCGTGACCTCCTGTATACATAGCTCAATCGCGAGGTGGCAGCTCGAGGCTCCTAAATTTTAGTACCGGTAGATTGGAGGGTAGGGGATAATGAGTCAATGTCTCAGTATCTAGTATCGGAGGGGTGGGGGTTCGAATATGAGAGCTCCAGGGGTGACAGGTACCTAACTCACGTGACCGACAGCGACAGCGGGTAGTTGGGTCTATCAGACTCTAGACGTGTCTGTCTGGCGCAAGCAACGCCTTATCTTATCACATCACTCAATAAGTTCCTGAGATGACTAATAAAACAACAATTTTTAGACAAAATTCGACTTTATTCATCAACATCCTAACTCTTCTTTCATATGGAACGATTTGTCCAACTCTTCAAAATACGCTTCAGTTTCGGCGATCACCTCCTCATTGGAGCCATATCTCTTTCCGGCGAGCTTTTTTTCTTTGAGATTTGCGAACAAGTAATAGTCGCTGGGGGCTAAATCTGAAGAATACAGAGGATGCGGAAGCAATTCGAGGTGTAATTCGTGTAATTTTGCCATTATTACGATCGACTTGTGATACGGCGCATTGTCTTGGTGAAAGGGCGCTTTTTTATTTTTCATTTGGGATCGTTTTTTCGTGATTCTCATCCATTCTCATATATCGCATGAAAAAATTAGTTTTTATCAACATTTTGGTCAACAGTGAGCAAACCCGCTTCGAACAGAGCTTTCCTATGGACAAATGTTAATGCAAAATAGTGAATACACACCGAGATGTATATAGAAATCGGTTTTATTATAAATCGGTGTGAATACACTGCCATCTGATGTCATTAAAGCGTCAGCTATCTCACGCAACTTCACTTTACAGTCTTCCAAAACGATTTTGTGCACTCTTTTTATGCACTTTGGAACAACAGCCGAATTTGGGGCGACCAGAGCGTTCAGCATCATCGGTGTTTGTACGGCCACGTTTAAAATCAGCAAACCACTTCTCTACCATTTGTCACTATGGAGCAGAGTCCGAATCAGGGTGTTCACTCTTATGAGCCTACCTGAAATGTGATATTTAGTATGAGACCAACTCTATAGATGGCGCAACCAGCTTAGTTAGTTATGTATAGTTGGTACTGTTAAAAAAAAAGAGATTGGTAGTCCGGAAGAACTAGTTCAATCCATGCGCCCAAATATTTATAATTTGCGTTATGTTCTTACGTCAATATTTATCTGGGCGTATCGATTGAATTGGTTCTAAGTAAAACCAAAACAAACCTAAGTTTTGTAGTTTTGTGTTTAATTTGTTTCCATGTGTTAATTTATTTTGTGTTTTATTTGTTTATTCTTTTCACATTTCAATATTTATCTGGGCGTATCGATTGAATTGGTTCTAAGTAAAACCAAAACAAACCTAAGTTTTGTAGTTTTGTGTTTAATTTGTTTCCATGTGTTAATTTATTTTGTGTTTTATTTGTTTATTGGGTATTATATATTCTTCTTTGAGACAGAAATTAGTTGAGTTAATATTACATTAAAAGAAGGAGAACTAGAACTGGTACCAGATGTGTGTTAAAATTAAACTTCATGTAAAGAAAGTTATGCCTTTACTTTTTTTTAGTTTATATAAATGGCTAGTTGGAAATAATTCATACTTAAATGTGATTGTGTCTTGTGTATAAATGTGATTGTGAATGCATATAAATGTGGTTGTGAATAAAGGAATCTTACATCTAAAACAATTGATTTTGGTATTTAAATGGTTTCAATATCTCACATATCCTCATTTTTCATCACAGCATGTCTTTAAAATTTATTTTTTAGACATTATTTCTTGAGGAACGATTTCAAATACAGTTTGTGGACTTTTTTAAGTGTTCCCTTATGGATGAAACGTATATATATTATATGACAAGAATAGCAAAATCATATTTAGTTTATGCTAGATAAGAATAAAAAACTTTATGTAACCAAGTATGATTATGCTATTCTTATATACATACGTTTTGTCCATAATGGAACTCTTAAGAGTCCGCAAACTGTATTTTATTTTTGAATATTTTTTTGAATATAGCGCCATCCGCCATATTAGTTAAAATTAGTTTGAGACCAATTCAAGAGATGGCGCTTCACGGTTTCATTTAATTCTATGAGAGAGTTCCATCTATCTCTTCTTATCTATGGTCCGAATAACACTTGTCAAGCCATTGCTTTGCTTGAACGGTATTTTTCCCCATTAAAAAGCAATGCTTTATCAACACACGAAATTCATATTTTTCCATTGTTTTGAAAATTACAAAATCAGCGTCACTAAAACCACTGGAACTTGTAAATTAATGGTCAGTTCCATGTCTCGTGACTATGGTTCCTTTGCCGATTAGTCGGACTACAATCTTGTAAATTTTATTTATGAAAAATATAACTAAAGGTTGAAAAGTAACATATTTTTTTCAGATCCTAATATCAAAGATTCTGTTTTTATTACCAGATCAGGGGCACATTGAAAAATAGTCTCCACAGAATATAAAACAACAAAACACTATTATTTTTTAGTTTATTACTATTTATCTGTTATTTATAAAAATCAAGAAGACTAGAACTAAGGAGACCGAACTCGTTCGGTATCTAGGAATCAAATCTGTCCGCCTCCAGGAGGCGCTGTAAACAGTAATGTACTCGAGTCACGTGATGAGCAGCGGTCAGCGGTCCACATCACAGAATACCCTACCTATTGGTAGGTATTCTGTGTTCCACATGTGAATGTTTATCATAGAAAACCATGCTATGGTTTTATATGACGTTTATCATTAAGCTGCCAAAGCGGGTGCTTACATGCTGTTTGGCTTTAACAAAAATGTATACAAAAATAAATATGGTTCAAAAGTGCTGTGTTGCATTGTGTGATTTAAGAAGCGGTCAGAATAACCGGACATTATTTCAAATTACTGATGTATGTATGAAACGAATTTTTTTCCTTTGTTGTATTGTTAATGTTGAAGCACGTAACATGAAATATTTTGAGTACATTTTCATATCGATCATTGCTAAAATTTGTAATTGCAGACATTACTTGTGTAGATTCAATATAATATTCAACAACAACAAATTAACGAAAAATATCGAGCGTCTGTCAAATGTATTCGCACCACGGACATTCACACGGACTCTAACCCCTAATGCACACAGATTAGTACAGTACAGAACCACGGTATACGTATAGATATCTGTTTATATACCTTAGCAACCAGAGTACACAACTGTTTACAGCGCCTCTGGAGGCGGACATATTCGAGCCCGTCGCGTTATACAGCGAAAAGCCGCAGTTCGGTCTCCTTAGTTCTAGACTTCTTGATAAAAATATAACCGGTTTTATACTAAACGGTTATATTTTTATTCCCAGAACTACAAATATTTTTTTTTAATATAGTATCTCCACAGAAATAGCTCATAATCAGTACAACAGGATAAAACACCTGGTGAGAGCTGTCGGCTACCGGCTACTGGAGTGTTATTTATGCGCAGATTCGAATCATACTGTCACGCCATAGTTAGCCCATGTAATTAATTTTCATCAACACTTTCTTCCTCACCATCAGCATCAGCTTGCAAGCGCAAAAAATATATATATATATATGGCTTATAAATAAAAACATATATTTTAATAACAACAAATATTATTTCGCTATATTAGATGACATGAAACTGGGGGAGGGGCACGAGCCCCAAATACTCTCCCTAGTTACGCCTCTGCCAAGCTTGCCCCAAAAGCTCGTTCTGATAAAAACCTGGCAGTCCTGGCACAGAATCAGAATTATTGAGATAAATTAATAAAACTTATTTGTAATAATGTAATTTTATAATATTTATCTATAGTTTAAATTAAAAAATGTAAAGAAACTATACACTGGAGTCTCCAATATTCGGCGTAGCTCGGGAACAGAATGTCTCCAGAATTTGGCTTCAAGAGGGGTACCCCACCACAGCCACTGAAAAGTCACGGCATTGGTGCTTACTGTCAAGTGAGGATGTACTTATTTGTTGTTTTGCCGGCGTGAAAAATGTACGTAGGAGTGCGCGGACCAAATTTTTACTAAATTTTTAGTAATGGAGCCAAAAATTGTAAGGGTTCTATAAATACACATAAATGATCCAATAATATAAAGGAATATCGCGTTTTTAAATTCCTATTCAATAAACTAATGTTGCAAGGATTTCAAATAGCGCGCCGCACAGGAGCAAAGAGCTGGTGGTAATAGTGGGGATAGAAAAACGCCGAATTGCGGAGGGATTTTTTCGCCAAATTGTGGAGGTAAACGAATTTTGGAGGGCCAAATTTTGGACTCCAGTGTACTAAAAAGAACGCGCGTTATGTGTGTCAAACGAATGTAGCTAATATGTTGCATAGATAAAAAAGAAATATTTCTATGAAACATTTACACAGAATAGGTTATGGTTGTAATTAGGTTATGTTTGATACAGTTTCGTTTATTTATTATAAGTTGCTTTTATTATATTAAATGCATTGGTTTTACAATTACCACCGTTTTTAAATAAACGTCGTATGAATTTATAATTGTTTTAAATAATAGCAGAACCATGTCTGTAACTTGGAACAGTGAATATTATATTGCTTTAGAATGTAAAGATTTACAGGCAAATGCTATGGCTGTAGACTCGACAGGAACATACGTATTACTTGCAGGGTATGCATTGCATTGAATTATTTAGGTTGTTTTAGTGTTTTGTGTTTCGTTGTTAGACGGAGGTACTTGGCTATTCGAAATCTAGAAGACGAATACGAATTAGTTCAAAAATTTCCAAGACAAAGTAAATATGATGTAGGCGCAGCAGAATGGAATCCTACAACATATCATCAGGAACTGTGTGTAATATCAGTAAGTTTGTACACAGATATATTATACTTTTATACTGGGTAAGTGTTTGCAGTAAATACGTTGTGGGAAAGTTGGCCTAAATGTGCCATTATGGCAAATTTACCATAATTATGATTTTCGGCAATAATTCTTGTAAAAGTGCACATACATATAAACTTCTAAAATGCATATTTTTCTCAATCCTGTTTATTAAACTATACTTAAATGTTATCTAAACGTCTCGTATGTAGTTGCATTGATTTATTTAGAATATATTCCAATGTGCAACTTTTGTAAAGGCTGCAATTTTGTCTTCAAGGTTCCTGAAAACTCTATCTTTACTATTTTAGACTACCATGATAACCAGAATAAGATTGTGTAATTTAGAGAACGTATGTGGTAATTTACTCCCCACCATTTACTTTAGAATAGAAAAAATAATCTGAGGTGTAATCGGATCTAATAATCTGCAACTACTTATAGATCTAAATACATATTAAGATTTTGATGCAAGCCTGACATCAATGAGAAATATAAAAGATAGACAGTATAAACAAATGTATAATATAAAAGTTGAATTTCTTATGTTAACTAATTATCATAAAGTATACATTTTACGACAAGAAATAATAGTCATGTTATCAGTAACAAATAATTAAATTTATTAAAATCTACAGCTCACTTGTGACTTTTACCAATTTTTTTTTTGTTTTATTCTATCTAGTCTTTGTGGCTGCTTTTACAATCTGTATTAATTATGTTTTCAAAGAAATAGCTATCGTTGAACTATACTTTGTCCTACAATAACCATAACGTACCATTCTGGTATTGATTTAATTATATTTTGCAATTTATTCGACAAATTCGTGAATAAACAAAAAAGCAGTGCTATCAAATTTTGCAAATAACTCGTAAATGGTAGGATCTACAATAAGACCTGAATTGATTTTATTCAATAGTGAACCCTCTGTATACTGTAACATTTATTATATCAAATTGCTAATAGTTGTTTTGAAAGTTTCATTTCTATTTTTTACTTTCATCACAACTAAAATTTATATTCAATAAACCCGACGATTGTAATAATTTTTCCTGAGCAATTTATACTTTCGATAATTCTTTCTTCAGAGCAATCAAAGACTGGAAGTTTTAACATGGAAAAACGACGAGCTTATTCAAACGCATTCTTTGAGGGCCCATACCAGAGTAATCACAGATTTAAACTGGCACAAATTCGACCCGAACCTTCTAGCATCGTGCTCTGTCGATACTTTCATACACCTCTGGGATTTAAGGGATTCAAGACGCCCGACATTATCCCTTTCCGCCATCGCGGAAGCCTCACAAGTAAGGTGGAACAGAGTTTCGCCTCATTTACTAGCCACCGCTCATGAGGGCGACATTAAAATATGGGATCAACGAAAAGGCACCGCCCCCGTACAGTACATAGCCGCCCACTTGGCAAAAATACACGGTTTGGACTGGAGTCCTCATTCTGAAAATCAAATCTGTTCTTCCAGCCAGGATAACACCGTTAAGTTTTTTGATACGACGAATCCTAGAAGGGCAGAGTATGTATTGACGACAAATGCTCCTGTATGGAGGGCAAGGCATACGCCATTCGGCAATGGCCTGGTGACGGTGGTTGTTCCTCAGCTGCGCCGCGGGGAGAACAGTTTGTTGCTGTGGAATACAGCGAACAGGGCGACTCCGATGCATACCTTTGTTGGTCACAGAGACGTTGTCCTAGAATTCGAGTGGAGAAGGCAGAAGCCCGGCAACACCGATTTTCAGTTAATAACCTGGTCTAAAGATCAGACCTTGCTCGTTTGGAAAATTGAACCTTTTCTGCAAAAACTGTGTGGTTACGAACCTGACGACGGCAGGGACCTGGACGAAACGAATACTGGAATTATTGAAACGGCAAAGGTGTCAAAGAAAACTTCGCCAAAGGTGCAGCCTCTACAGCAAGAGTTTTCTCTATTGAATGTTCACATTCCTAATTTGGAAGTGAAGAAAATGGACCCGATACTGAGAAGTGTTAGCGTGAGGGCTACAATCAACAATTTTTGTGTAAATATACAGGTCAACTTTCCGAATGCGTATCCTCATGGCGTACCGCCGGTTTTTCAAATTATAGCGGGTTCAACTATTAACGACTCTATTGGAGCTCAACTTTTACAAACGCTGAATCATTTAGCGCAGCAGAGGGTGTCGAAAAATCGTACCTGCCTGGAACCTTGTCTTCGTCAGATGGTCACGACGTTAGAACAGTTATCGACAGACATCGAGAATGATATAATATACGAGAGGCCCTACATAGAACCGGTCAATGTGTTTGGAGGTTATAACGATGCGTATATTCCGTTTCCTAGGACTTCCGGGGCAAAGTTCTGTTCCGTTGGAACTCTAGTGTGTTTCGGACGCCCTCTGCATACACGCAGGTTGTCTAGTAAGCTAGAAGCGACCACGCCGAGAGCCCTTTCAGCTTTAGAGAATCTCTTCGCCAAACGTGCAAATGATTACATGACCGTCTCTGCGTATTACTTTCAGAGACAGAGGTCTCGGGCCAAACACAATGTTTCCAAGGCATCTAAAGCAATAGTTCACGTGTACGATGCACTGTCATTGTTCTTTGTAAATAAACAGTTGGCAGAAGAGTACATATTGGACGGGGATGTTGGAACTATATGCAAACATAATGCAGCTGCCGCAGCTGTAGTGGGCCGTTGGGATTTAGTCCAGGCTTGGACTCTTGCGGAATTAGTGGCAGGTCCACAACAAGCTGACGAGGAAATGTCGATGTCGGTGCATCCTTTTGGAAATCAGTTAATGCAATCTTTGTAAGTATAAATATTTAAATTGTTTGGTAGAAAATAGCCCCCGCAATTTTTTTTTAAATAGCAACCTTAAACAACAACTTAAAAATTCTCCACTTCATTCCAAGTACGTATAACGAGATAAATTGATAAAGTATTTTAAAAGGGTAATATAGAAAAATACCTTGTTGCCTTTATATCCTTCTATTTGGTGTAATAATCACTCATGTGACTCAGTCCCATGTGTTCTTACGAAAATATGATAATTTTTACTAACCATCACTGCTTTGTACTCCTTAATACGGAGATCCACGATTCTCGACTCTGGTGATTATTCTGATGGTACCAAAATGTTAAAGAAACATTAACTCCACATAGCAACTTTTAATACATAATGATTTAAAATTTATTAGCACAATAAATTAGATTAATAATTATATGATTTTTTTTTTTAGAATAACACATTACGCTTCTCAGTCTGACATCCAGATGGCCGCGATGTTATGCTGCATTTTTGGAAAAGATCAGGAAATGTCGATAAGAAAGTCATCTCTCAAGTCGTTATTATCTCCTGGGGTAAGTTTCATTTCAAATTTGACGGTTGTAACCATATAACAGAAATTATGACTAATCCCTTCCAAATTTAACTTCTTAATTATCTCTAATCTATTTATTTTATAGCAACTAGTACCTGGGAAAAGGTGGTTGAAGGTAACTAAGCGTAGGTTAATTGAGGCTTGTCTGCTTAATATTGAGCTATACTTACAAACAATTAAAAGTAGAGTTAAAAATGAAAATTTACGCCACAACTAATATACAATAAACCAGTGTGTTAACTTGCTTTGCTATAGAGATGTGAATATTCCCTTGTGCAATTTGCTAGTTTTATTGTGTATTTATTGTACAGTTTATTGATTCACGTGTATAGACGCAGTAAATTGTTATGTGGTATGGCAATTTTTTTGATACACAACAGAACAAATTTTAGTTGTCAGTTTAGCTTAACCCACATAAAGGGCGCTTCATGATGAGCAGTCCAAGATCCCACCGATTACTGTCATTATAATGAAATAAAATATGTTGGGAATTAAAGGTTATGTATATGTTTAACCAAAGAGCATGAAGACTAGAACTAAGGAGACCGAACTCGTTCGGTATCTAGGGATCAAATCTGTCCGCCTCCAGGAGGCGCTGTAAACAGTAATGCACTCGAGTCACGTGATGAGCAGCGGCCAGCGGTCCACATGTGAATGTTTATCATAGAAAACCATGCTATGGTTTTATATGACGTTTATCATTAAGCTGTCAAAGCGGGTGCTTACATGCCTTTTTGGCTTTAACAAAAATATATACAAAAATAAATATGGTTCAAAAGTGCTGTGTTGCATTGTGTGATTTAAGAGGCGGTCCGAATAACCGGACATTATTTCAAATTACTGATGTATGTATGAAACGAAATATTTTCCTTTGTTGTATTATTAACGTTGAAGCACGTAACATGAAATATTTTGAGTACATTTTCATATTGATCATTGCGAAAATTTGTAATTGCAAAGACATTACTTGTGTAGATTCAATATAATATTCAACAAAAACTAATTAACGAAAAATATCGAGCGTCTGTCAAATGTATTCGCACCACGGACATTCACACGGACTCTAACCTCTAATGCACACAGATTAGTACAGAACCACGGTATACGTATAGATATCTGTTTATATCCGTAGCAACCAGAGTACACAACTGTTTACAGCGCCTCTGGAGGCGGACATATTCGAGCCCGTCGCGTTATACAGCGAAAAGCCGCATTTCGGTCTCCTTAGTTCTAGACTTTGTGCCAAAGAGCAAGGGTACCTCATTTATTTCGGCCCCAACTACCTGTAATAGATGAAATACAGTATACTCCCAATAATCCGAACATGCGTTAGTCCGAACCTCCGCTAATCCGAACAGTGAGAGCTCAAAGTCATAATCCAAACATAGGGGCACGGGTGGGAGCCGAGTGGGTTTAAAGCGCCGTCTTTCCAGTCGCGATACCTCTGTGCCGTTGTTCGAGATCCTGGCTGGGGTGGCGATTTTTAATTGTCTCGCTTTCTCCGTCAGGGTTTGATATGCAACCACTAATACACTAGTGTATAGGTGTGGATGCATAGATGCCAATCCAACCCACAGCCCTAGATTTGGTAATGTTCTGAGTTTTTTGGGTTTCCTCAGAACTGTAAAGCAAATGCGTTACCGAAATAATCTTAAGTCGCTCCCAGTGCGCCATGGCAAATAATAATAATAGCCCCTTCCCCCACAGATCCCTGAGAGGACCTCTGGGGTTACTCTTCGGAGGGTAATTATAGGGTGAGTATTATTATTATTATTATTATTATTATTAAACAAATCTTGATTATCCAAACATCGACCGTTTTAGGCTGTGTTAGGGATGTTAACTAGAATAATAATATGTATGGACAAAGTGCATTAACTTTTGCTTTACACTAATTAAAAAATATAGTATAATATATATAATTAAACGTTCAAATAAAAACATTCATGCCGAAATAAATGAGACACTCTTTGATCTTTGATCTTAAATAAACTAAACTGTATTTTTTTAATTACTGTATTAAAAAAAATATTTCTTTAAGCAGAAATAATTAAAAAATAATAATATTGGTATATTAATTGGTTGGCTACACTTACATCTAATGATAAATATAAAAAAACAGTTATCTAAAAAAAAATGTATTTTAATATTGGTATATGTTAATAATTTTGTAATAAGAGAGAATAAGAACTTTTATAATTTTTATAAATAAGTAAATGTATTTAGGTAACTCTGCTACAGATGTTATTTTTGCAGGTAATTAAACAAATATAAATTTTTTAATAGTGTTTAAAGAAATAAAAGGATTGGATTGTATTGGAATTTAAACGTGTTGAAAATATGTTATGTGTAGTATCAAAAATGTCAGTAACAATCGTACAAGTGAGGATTCATCTGTAAGGCTGCGATGTCTAAATACTTTATTAATACAACCCATTTCCAGTCAGGGGGTTTCCCCCTATCACACAATTCCACCAGCTGACGTAATAGCGGACGGGTGGGTTCTTCCCATGCTGAGAACGACACGTTCCACTTCATTGGACAACCTTAGGGTAGAAGAACTTGTGCAGGCCATACCCCAACGCAGTTCAGCAACAGCATTGTACGAGTATTACAAACTTGCGTATGCGGAGACGTTGCATCGTTGGGGGCTACTCTATAACAGAACGGAGGTTATTAAGTACATGTGCAGTCCTCCGGAACCCCACAAGGGCGTGGAATTCCTTACGGACTGCAAAGACTGTTTGAAACCCTCAAAAAGTTGCGTGTGTAGTTCTTGCAAAAGGCTCTCGTTGAACTGCATCGTTTGTCACGTGTCGGTCCGAGGTTCGGCTAATTGTTGCGTGGTGTGCGGACACGGGGGCCATTCTAGTTGTCTGAAGGCTTGGTTTACTGCGAAGGCCATCTGCTTAACAGGCTGCGGTTGCCACTGTTTGGTGGAAACCGCGGGGGATGTTCAACAGTTAACGGTCGACAATACGAAACGGAATTTTTAATGTGATAAACTCGGATGCTATGTGATATAGATTTTAAATGAGATTTTGTTTATATTTTTTTAAGGCTGTAACTTTTGTTTGTCTAATTTGCACTTATGAAAGTCGGAATAATAGAACTTTTTGTGAAATGATGGTGGAATTTATTAGTACCTCTAGTTATATCCTATCCCGTTGTCACAAAAGTATTGAGCCTTGCTGATGTGTTCAAATACGATTATTTATTTTATAAACGGAAGGAATTCGATTTAGAATTTAAGCGCCATCCAACTCTATAACTTGTCGCAAACAAGTAGGCAGACTGCGGATACCACGTTTTTCACCTTGCACTAATTAGGGCAAATGATTTTTTTTTGTAGGACTGTTTGGTATAAGGTGGGAAGTGTAAAACTAAGTTTTTGACCTCGAAAGCCGGGGGAGAGAACTTTTGGCAGGCGAAAAACTAAGAAATTTTCGCACTTTTTTTAGTTTTTTACTTATATCTCCTAAACGACTCATGCTACAGAAAATTGTATACATTCCGAAATTAAAATAGACAAAATGTTCTACAAAATGCATGGTCAAATTTAATTGTATGTCGTGTGGTTCGCATTCTACGGAAGTTTGAAAATCGACGTTGTGCTGTTGCCTCATAAAAAGTAGATGCTGCTTCCTTTAATGCAGGGTTGTTTTCAAGGAGGTCACATATTTTGGTCTTGCCATGTCCAAAAGGGAATGACGTGTCACAACTGGAGAAGGCGTGAGCAAAAAGAATGTAGTCAGGATCATACTTATACGATGATGTTGAGGAGAATGTGCCAGGTTTGCCACTCTTTCCTGGTTTCAGCATGTATAAGTTCGTTTTGGTTGAACTAGGAATCCCAGTTAGCAACACAAGAACGTCAACATCTTCGCTAATCATAAATCCACAATCGAAATTGGGAGATTGAGACAAAGCTGTTGTCACAATGTAACATATTTATGCAATTCGCTTCGAAGTGTGTTTTCAACATCTGGATTAGATAGTTTTTGTTTTTCTCATTACCCAAAAATTTTTGTGGGACACAGCACGAGGAAGGGTTATTTCTTCGAGGGTGATGTCTACTGATGTATTCATTATGGAATGGCGAACCCATCTAAATTCGTCGATTTTCAAACTTCGGTAAAATATGAACCACATGACATACCAATGCATGCAATGCAATGCAATGCAACCTTTGACCAAAGCATTTTGTAGAAAATTATGTCTATTTTAATTACGGATCGTATATAATTTTCTGTAGCATGAGTCGTTTAGGAGATATAAGCAAAAAACTAAAAAAAAAAAAAAAACGGGAAAATTTCGTGGTTTTTTGCCTGCTAAAAGTTCTCCCTCCGGCTTTCGAGGTCGAAAACTTAGTTTCACACATCCCACCTTATATCAAACAATCCTAGAAAGAAAAATAATTTGCCCTAATGCAAGCTGAACCCTTCTGAGGCTACGCATCAACTGGGCTATTCTAGGGAATTTTGATATTTATGATTTGGGTGTTAGTTCATATAAAAATAGTATAGGCAATTTATATGTAGACGTATTGTTATACATACACTAATTTTTTTGCGACCCACCATATAAAAATAGTATGGGTGATAGGCATACACATAAATGAGGTTTAATAAATTACTCCAAAGACAGAGATGCCATGATTATTATTAAGGTAAAGATAAGCATACTAATAAAACACCGTTACTAAGAAAGTAAAAAAAAATTGTTGAGCATATTTTATTAGAGAGCAAGTTAACGTGAGCATAAAACACAACAAATTAATTGTCTTGAAACTAAAAGCTCATGGAGTTTCTGCAAAATAGTGGTATTATAAAGCAGAAGCAGACCATTCACATAAACATTTTCGTGTAAGTAATTATTTTACTCTGTATTTAGTAGATATTGGCACAAAATAAATCTAACTGAGCAAACTAGCTCAAACATTTCCTGAATATTACAAAAATTAACTTACAATTGCACAATTAGTGATTGCAAACTCTTGTGTTGATAACTAAATTAGTACTGATCCTGAAAACTGAATGTAAAACATTATAAGATAAATTCCACACTTTGACGTGAGGAACTATGAGAGTTAATAAGCTGTTTATTTCGAAGACAGCCTGCTGGATCTGTTGTAAACTGGATTGGCGTATTCCAAATTTGCACCCTTGTAAAGAGGATTGTCATTTCGGTGCCATTTAAGTGCTTTTCTCTCGTTTTCAAACTTGGCATATTCACGCCTATCGTGAACTGTGGTGCATACTTTCCAAACGATCAACAGAATTAGACCAGCCAATAAAATTGTGCCAATTACAGCGAGGATCCACGCTACAAAAAAACAATAGTTACTGATATTACATTTTACTTATATGTAAATGGAATAACCATAATCATCCTGGAGTGGGTACTGGAACCTTCGGCGTAGAAACAAAAAACTGGACGTTTTCCACGAAACACCGAACTATTAAGGAGATTAAAACTCAGTTTTAACCGTCTCCTGAAGATGCCAACTTGGTTGGCGAAACGCGCGTCGAGAAAAGTGTAGTAGTTCGGTGTTTCGTGGAAAACGTCCAGTTTTTTTTTTAACCATAATCAGTTAGAATTTATATATAACACATATAAAAAAAACCTAAGTGTACAAAAACCAGAAATGTGAAGTGCTTGCGTGCATACACACATCCCAGGATCTGGGTTGTACATAAGTAAATTCACTTAATTTTGACATTTATTCTGCATTTAATATACGCATGTGAATGTAGTACTATAACTCCTACTGTACAAATTTTTTTGATATATTTTTCTTACCCAGTACATTGGGAGGTCCAGCGCACAATCTTTCCTTTTGAGCCCTTACGACAAGTTCTTTGTTCTCGTCGTATGTATACTCGAAAATAATTATACAACCCATCTTGTCTGGTACCCTGCATTTTTTAATATCACTGTCGTCATTGTCATCAAATTTATCCACAACTTGTGTTAAAAATGCGGTACAATTAATTTTGCATTCATCTTGATTATAGGCGCCTGTTTGATATGCTTGGCACTCTACACAGTGACGAAGTTCCTCACACCTAGAAACGTATGTATATTCTATTACTTATCGTTTAACAATGAAGTGAGTTAATTTTCATAAATCATAAATAACGCGGTACAAATCGGCAAAGGTATCGATATATACGACTTTTCGGAGAGACGCTCAAAATTCAAGATATGTTGTTTTATCTTACAAACCAAGAGTCACCCGCGGATTAGACAAAATCTTTATAAACCATGATATGACTTGGGTAACTATCTCGAAATATATATTATAAAAACTTTTAGGCAGCCCAAAAGATAAAACAAATGGCAACGAAATTTATGAAATCAGTTGTAGAAATTGTGAATAGGTTTAAAAAGGGTAAGCAAAAGATTATTTTAACTGTATTCAAAGAACATGTAGCTCACTTAAATAATATGGTAGAATGTAAAAATCTTGTGAAGCCCAACATGCTTTTGATAATAATCATAGTATAGACGTTAGTGCCTTAAAATTAATAAGATATGTAACATATAGTAGACAGTTAGACGCATTTTAAGGTATAGAAATGGTTAAATGTAATAGCATGATTAAAGATAATGGACCGATACCTATCAGTCTACTGTTCTGGTTAATAAACAAGGACAAAAGTTTTAAAAAAAACGCAACAACTTCCTAAACCTCCTGTTTACATACAATTGAAACGCACCTTTGTGCCGGACATGTGGTACATTCTTCGCAGTATTTTCCAGAATGGCCCGCGGCAACATTACACTCGCATTGACCACAGTCGCATCTACCATACCCAGAACAAACCAGTTCCCCTCCGGGAGCTATGCAGGTGCTGTTACTGTCTGGACATTCGCAAGCTTCTCCTGTGTACCCAGCATAGCACTCGCACTTTCCGCAGTTGCAGGTGCCCTTTCCCGAACAAAGCAGTCCACCGTCTCTCTTACACGAGTAGTTATTACACTCGCAGAATATTCCGGAGATTTTCTCGTTAGGATTGGGTCGACTGTTGCATTCGCACTTTCCGCATCTACACTTCCCAAAACCTGTTAAAAAAATACATGTCCTGGCATTTGATGAATAATTGGAACATACGAGATGTGTATGAGAAGTAATGAGACTGATTTTTTTAAATGTATTTATTCGAATAGAACTACAATTCAGTATTGTCTCCTTCAAAATAATTTCCTGGGGAAGCCACATAGCGCTGGAGACGGTTCTTCCATTCCTCATAGCAATGCTGGAACTCATATACTGGAATAACCTTCAGCTGGTCGCTTACAGCCGTTTGAATGTTTTCTATGGTCTCAAAGTGAGTTCCCTTGAGGTGATTTTTCAATCTCGGGAAGAGAAAAAAGTAACAAGGACTCAAGTAAGGCGAATAAGGAGGCTGAGGAGCCACATGAATGTTTTTACTGGTTAAAAACTCGTTTACTGAAATGGCTGTGTGACAAAGTCAATTTTTGTAATGCAACATCCAGTTGTACTTGATGTTTGGTCTCACACGCATGACCCTTTTTCGAAGTTTTTTAAGAACCTCTCTGTGAAAGTGGTGATTTACTGTTTGGCCTGGAGGCACAAACTCTTTGTGGACAATTCCCTGGCTATCAAAAAAGAAATTAGCATCATTGACTTCACTTGCCATTTGATTGCTTGCGACATTGCTTGAAGGGCTCCATTCTTGCTTGGTTTCCGGGTCATACTCAAATCCAAGTCTCATCACCAGTAATGGCACGTTCTATAAAATGGGGATCATTTTCAATCGATTCCAAAAAGTCAAGACATCTTTCTCTCTTGATGGCCTCTTTTTCCTACAAAAGGTGTTTTGGAACCATTTTTGCGCAGATTGTTCTCATCCCTCTTTCGTTAGTCAAAATCTGATGAACAATGGTGTGATGCAAATTTAACTCTTCCCCGTTCACTCTTGTCGTCAAGCGACGATCTGAACGCACAAGATCCCGTACTCTATCGACATTTTCATCGGTTCTTGAAGATGAAGACGAAGACGATGACCTTCCGCTGCCTGGTTCATCTTCTGGGCTCTTGAAAAAACACTGTGTCCGTAGGCGTGTTGAAGTTTTGCAAAAGTAACCTTTCCACTGTGTCCAAGTCTAAAGCAAAACCTGATAGCACACCGTTGTTCAAAATTAATGTCACTCATTTTTAAAATGCACTAGAAAGAAACGGTTTACGAAAACAGTCACAAAGAACAAACAAATGACTCTAACAAGTTGAAACTTGTACTGAAGGTGCATTAGATGTTAACCTACCGCCCTTCCAAGTCCCGTCTCCGCAGTGTTGCTAGATCGGGCGCTACATTGCCAGTCTCATTACTTAATTTACACACCTCGTATAGTGGAGCTCGGTATAACATCCAAGGAAACCCAAGTCTATTTAGTTTAGTTAGTTTAGTTTTTCATTTACTTAGTTTAAGTTAGTTTAGTTGTATTTATTTTAGTTTAAGTTTATACCTCTGTTTTGAACACCCTCTAAATCCGTCTTAAGGCACATTCATTTGAGCAGATTTGTGCGCAAACCATTCGTGCGCGCAAAGCTCAAATGAACCACCTTTAGATGGAACATCTTATATGTACATTAGGGTGGCCCAAAAAAATTGATTTTTTTTTTCGTGTCTCGTGTGAAAATATATTAATTTATCATGTTATAAAGGCCCCCTTAAAAAATCAGCTCAAAAAAAAATTTTTTTAGAGGTGACAGCAAGATTTTTTAAAAATTTCCGAAATCGTCAAAAATAGAGTTTTTTTTATAATTTTCTTCCTCATGTTATTATTTTTTAGGTTGAAAAAAATGTCGATTCTGAAAATTTGAAATCAATATTGTAATTTCTCAAGGTCACTCATAATTTTTTTTACTTTTCAAAGTAGTGTACCTAAAATTTTTTTCGAGCAATCTAAATATAAATATTAACGAACTAATTATAAATTTGGTACTTACAATGTGGTAGTCAATTTTGTCTCGAGAAATTTGAAGTATCACGTGTTTTATTTATATCCTTTTGTACGTCATATTCAATAACAAAAATAATTCGTTAATATTTATATTTAGGGATTGCTCGAAAACATTTTAGGTACAGTATATTGAAAAGTAAAAAAATTATGAGTGACCTTTAGAAATTAAAATATTTATTTCAAATTTTCAAAATCGATATTTTTTCAACCTAAAAAATAATAACATGAGGAAAAAAAATATAAAACAATTACATTTTTGACGATTTTGGAAATTTTTAAAAATCTTGAGCGACCTCTGAAAAATTATTTTTTTTGAGCTGATTTTTTTAGGGGGCGTTTATAACATGATAAATTAATCTATTGTGACATTTGTTAAGTGTTATTAGTGGCAGCTGACAGTTATTAAATGTCACATTTTCACACGAGACACAAAAAAAATATTCAATTTTTTTGGGCCACCCTAATGTACATATATGAAGAGGCCGGAAAGCAAGAAATTATTTTAGATGTGTAGCTCTGAAAATCCCCACATTCTATTTACCTGAACATATTTCAGATTTTTCATTCTTCTGACAATTCGTTGTATCCTCAGACAAGCTACTGGAACTGTCACATTGACAGCTTCTTCCGAATCTTCCAGGATCGCACTTACAAATTCCACACTCTAAGTCTCCGTGGCCGCTGCATTCCCTAGAATTGGGCCTGTAGGTACTGTCGTTGGAAGAGGAACACGGACAGTTGCAGATAACATCCAGCTCAATTATCAGACTTTCATCCAAGGCATCGGGCTTGATCGATATGATCCTTTTCGTTGGGCCGCTCGCAGAACATTCGAGGATATCAAGAGGTTGTATGGTGGCGGTAAAATCAACAATTTCACCTACGTGAACGTTTGAACATCCGTTGGGTCTGGGGCTTTTGCAGTTCGTGGAAAATTTTATGTCCACGTCGTCGCTCGCATTTGACGTTAACGTCACGTACTGGACAATTTTCTGTAATGTGGTGTACAAAAGTTGTAAATTCGTACAGCTAATGAATTGTATTCGTCAAAAGTTCACAAACAATTTTGGACAGATATATTCACAATAAATATTACAAATAAAGGTCGACGTGTCGGTGGTGGATTACCATCATCTATTTTTCGCTGAGTACCATAAAAAAATCAAGTTTATTTGTTTATATAAATGTTACTGGAAACTTGAAACAATAAAAATGTGTCGTAATCAATTAGACGCCAGCCCCTTATAATCTGTGAACAGTCTAGAGCTGCTTACGATTTGCACGAAATCCTCAATTCTTCACCTGAGTTAATGTTTTCTCAGTTAATGGTACGTTCTATTTGAATAACATCCTGAAGAGTCAACTGCTGAAGTAAGTTCAAGTGCGTAGCCAGGGGGGGGGGGGGGCGATCAGATCGGCGAAGTAGAAACCAAAATAGTCGGGGGATGGCGCTTGCCGTTGCCTTCAATGACTTTTTTTTTGCTTTTTTGTTTAATCTGCGTTGAACGCCTCCCCCAAAGAAAAATACTGGCTACGCCCTTGGGTGAGGTAACTCATCTCACAATCAGTTACATTTCTTCTCAGTTCATGTCAAATCGTAAGCAGCTTAGATTGATGGAACAGACCTACGAGGTGTGACTATTACATACTCGAACTGCTGTCATAACTCTTTTTATTCGTTACCAATTACAGTAGCAACTTTTTCGCCTTCAATCAAGGGCGTAGCCAGTAGTTGTCTTTGGGGGGGGGGGGGGGGGGCGCGCTCAATGCAGATGAAACAAAAAAGCCAAAAAAAAAAAGGTCAGTAGAGGCAACGGCAACCAAAAGCCCGAAGCGATCCCTGCAAATAAAACAAAAAAAGCCAAAAAAAAAAAAAGTCACTACAGCCAAGGGCAACCGCATTCCTCCGAGTATTTCGGTTTTTACTTGACCCTGGGGGGCTGGCTACGCCCTTGCCTTCAATGTACTCCCCGTGGTGATGTCTACACCTCTCCATACGACTTTTCCATTGTTGAGAGCTGTGCTGGAAGTCCGCTTGTGTCAACAGGTTCAGAACCTCCAGAAAGTCGATTTTGCTTTAACCAAGATTTTAAAAAAACACGATTTTTGACACCATTTTCGTGCAAACTTTGCGCATTGCGCATGTTGAATAATTCATGCAAAATCTAGCGAACACATTCTTGTCGATTCCTGTTACTTCACCAAGCCCCGCTGGGCGGTGTGTTATATTTTTAGGGGGGGGGGGGGGGGGGGGGAAGGGTAATTGGGGGAAAAAAAAAAAAAAAAGGGGGGGGGGGGGAGGAGGAGAAAGGGGAGGGGGGGGGAGGGGAGGGAGGGGGGGGGGGGGGGGACAGGGGGGGGGGGGGGGGGGGGGGGGGGGGGGGGGGATGGGGTGTTTTTTAAAAAAAAAAAAAAAAAAAAAAAAGGGGGGGGGAAAAAAAAAAGGGGGGAAGAGATAAAAAAAAAAAAAAAAAAAAGGAAAAAAAAAAAAAAAAAAAAAAAAAAAAAAAAAAAAAAAAAAAAAAAAAAAAAAAAAAAAAAAAAAAAAAAAAAAAAAAAAAAAAAAAAAAAAAACCACCAAAAATTTTTTTTTTAAAATAAAAAAAAAAAAAAAAAAAAAAAAAAAACCCAGGGGGGGGGGGGGGGGGGGGGGGGGGGGGGGGGGGTTTTTGGGGTTTTTTTTTTTTCCCGCTTTGTGGGGGTTTTTTTTTTAAATTAAATTTCTTTTGGGGGGGGGGGTTTTGGTCATCCCCAAAAGGGGGGGGGGGGTCCTGGGGGTGTTTTTCGGGGGGGGGGGGGGGGGGTTTTCCCCCCCCCCCACAGCCTTCGGATGCTTAGACGACGATCTTCACAGATTAATTTACCAATTTTTTTCAATGTTTTCGTCCGTTTTTGACGTTGAGGGCCAGTCGGGGCGCGGATCGTCTTCGGTCGTTTCACGTCCCTCTTTAAACCGTTTAAACCATTCAAAAACTTGTGTGCGAGATAAACATTCATTCCCGTACACTTATTTTAACATTGCATAAGCTTCTGTAATTTTTTTCCCAGTTTAACAAGAAATTTGGGATTATCCCGTTGCTCCATCTGAACACTTAACATTTTTTCGTCACTGGTGCATAGACTAATTCAAACAACTGTTACAGTCAAACTGAGCGACCCACTGGCTTGTCCAGCGAGCTCAGGGTGGGGAATTTAGTCGGTTATTTAATAGCCACACCTCGTATATGGGTTAATTAGACTTTCCAGTTATTTAAGTAATAATTAGTGTTCGGAATGTTTGCCATAACGCGTGTTAAACTGCGTCTAACGTCCCGGCGCGTTGTCGGGGATGGCGTACGAATGTACGGGAAACAAATACACGCAGCCATCCATGCGTTTTGGCGCACATCTCCGGACCCTAGTAATAATTATCAAGAATAATACTTACTTTATAATTTGACACAACTAAATTTATCACGCTATTATCGTTTTCCTGCAGTTCGCCAAAGTTGGAATTTTCAATGCGATCGGACAGCTTTTGATACGATTGTTTTATATTGCCATCTTTTTTCACTATCGCGAAAATGATGTTTATATTGTTTTCTCTCGCCACGTAATTTATTTGAGATACTGAGGGGTAGTCGTATTTTAAATAGTCGGTGTACAAATTGTTGAGCATGTGGCATTTAGCATCGTTTGGTTCTATCACACCGGCCAGCTTTCCATCGCCGGCAATGTGAAATTCAGCATCTAAGAAAAAATAAATGATATAATTGTAATAAACGCATTTAAATAAAGGAAAAACAAATAATCTTGAATGCACAAAAAATTGTAAGCATAAATGTAGCCTCGCCAGGGTATTCTGTATCAAACCGACAGCTGGTTGTCTCCCACACTTTCCTGAGTTTCTCGAACATATTTTCTTTGATCATTTATTTCCGTGCTGCATACGGCAGGGTACTATTGAGAGCAGGTCCAAAAATACTTAGACTGCCACCCTTCGAATTCCGCGTGGTCTTTAACCCAATTTACAGATAAACTGTTAGAGCTGGTCGCATCTTTATTTTTGATTCCCTCGCCATCGTCCAAGTTAACCCTTTAGTGGAGACAGCATTGCATCCATAGCTCTTGTTGGTGTTATTCGCGGTTTAAAAAGGGAGCTACAGTTGTTTGAAGATGGTGCCTTCAAGTTATTTTTTTCTAATAGTCTTAAAAACGTCATTACCCAAAAAGTTCAAAATTGGCACCCTGACTAAGCTTTTAATAACAAATCGGACACTGTGGAATAACTCTAAATTTTAAAAATTGTCAAAAAATATGTACATACATACATATGTCAGAAATTCGAAAGTTAAAATTATAATTAAAAATGCCTTTTAGCTTCCCCAAGTGGGACGCTTCTGATCGAGACAGATAAATGTTATTTATACGTATATTTATTTTTCTTATTTATATATCTGAATACTAAAAAAATGACTTGAAGGAACCATCTGCAAAAAAAATTCCATAGTTTTTTACATCACCGTTTTTCAAGCGAAAATAAAAATTTTAGAAATGAAACCAAAGCTATAATAGTCCAGGCGGCATAGATTATTTTTTTAAATAATTAGTTGCGGCACTTTCTCAACTGTTTTATAAGGAAAAAAAATCGTCTGAATCGACGCACAGGTTTTGGACAGCGAAATATTGTAGGAACAGCAACAACGTTGCAAAAAAGATGCAAAAACAGTTGTTTTCCTATTTTTAGACACAAAAATAAATGTTGAGTAAAAATAAAAAAACATCACGCTTGAAAAGACCAATAAAATGATTTTTGGATCATTAAAATCGGTTGATAACTTTTTCACAAAAAAATAAAAACCGCAAAATTATCAATTTTTCGATTTCAATACTCGGTCTGTATTATCCTAAATGTCTTCGGGCTCAAATTGTAGGGTTTCCCAACACCTATCTACGCAATTTTTGTCAAAAAATATTCGCTATAAAGTTTTCGCGCAAATTGCGAAAAAGTAAAAACAGGTACTTTAATAAAACGCCCCTGTTTTCACAATAAGTCGTAGAGCAATTTTGCAAAAAGCTACGTGGTCTTGAAGACTTCCTTACAACAATATCAAATTTAAGTCGATCCGTGATAAGCTTTAGTCGTTTCACGGACAAAAAATTGATTTTTCGCACTTTTGGGCATGACCCACCACTCAAAAAAATCTGATAAAATTTGAGGTAGTAAAAAACAGTTAAAAATATAACATATTAAAAATCTGAGCCTGAAGCTTTTTTTTGGTTAAAAGATATGGGATTTTTAAAGATTGAATACTTTTTTTTAGAGGTCATAATGACCTTGAATGAGCTTGAAAAAAAAATTACATAAAATTAATCATATTTTCTGTACTCATGAATTTTTTCAGATTTTTTCGACAGTTAAAAACCGAGAAAAAAAAACGTAAAAGACGGGGTTTTTTCCATGCCTAGCTGAGGAAAATTTTTTGGACCTAAAATTCGGTCTACCTTTCATAATTAGCCCTAAGAAACACTTTCATCATGCGAAGAAAATAAAAAAAAGGGGGGGGCATTTCACCATACTTATGGGGGGATACCCTTTCGTACTTATTTTTTAAATCGATTATAACTTTTTCAAATCAAACTCTAGGTCGAATTGCCATCTGAAAGAGGAGGTTTTGAGCTTTCGAAAACACGTTACACATGTTACGATTTTTTTTCCAGGACATTTATGCATTAAGTTACAGCGTCGTCGAGTACAAAATCTCGTCGTTTGGGCGGAACTGGGTTGAGTTATTACAAAACAGTATTTTTGTAATAACGATTTTGTTTCCATCTTTTCAGTAACCCCCGTTCAAGATCAGTTTAAGAAGCTTTTACAAACCTGTAGAGAATACTAATAAATGACGAGCCTGGGAACGCCAACCTATGTGTTCTTTGCATACTATTGCCTGCATTATTGCATCCAGCCCACCTTCCGGGGCATCCAGATTCCCGGATACCCTGGCGTCAGTTACTTGCTTCTTAAATGCCTCATAATTAGTGGAAAGGTTCAAGTGATTTTTGAAGCTGTATGGCGACACGCAATTTATTTTACCTAATTTGCACGGCCTCTTCAACCTGTCAAAAATAGAAAATAAAAACTTTTTTTAGGTTTAACCCATTAATAGGTAATGTTTAATGGGTTAACGGATTTTTTCCTCCAAAACCAAACTCACATAATCTTGAGTTAGGTTGTACACTCGAACCCCTATTAATTCACCAAATCCGTGCATCATCACCTCGCTTAAGTCGCGAAATCTAGTCTCGCTTAAGTCGCGATCAAAACGTCAACTTTTTCGTGTTTTAGCTGCAAAAAGAAATATTTAGAGATATACCACAGCACTTGTTATAACGAAAAATGAGCCAACTGAACGAAAAAGTTAACGTACGTATACGTGCGTGACAAAGTTCACGTAGTCGTGCGTGACAAAGTTCAATTTGATTGTTTTTTTTCCTTAAGTCCGTTGCGTAATGAGATAATTCAATTTTCAGGAAAGAAGATTTATTAAAAGATTGTCATTTGCAGAGAAATTACAGGTCATCGATTATTTTAAAAATGGGATGAAAAACAAGGATCTGTCAGAAAAGTACAAAGTGCACCACTCGGCCATCTCAAAAATCATTCACAACAAAGACAAAATACTACAACACAAGGAAATTATGGAAAAATACGGCGCAAATAAAAATGTACTCAGATATTCATCAGTTCACGACAGTCTTTTTGAGAAATGTACATTTTTGTGGTTCTGTCAGCAGAGAGCACTCGACGAACCTGTGACTGGGCCTGTTCTACAAGCAAAAGCCAAGCAATTTCATGCAAGTCTTAACATGGACTCCAATTTTTCGGCGAGTAATGGCTGGCTTGCCAGATTTAAGAAACGTCACGGGATAATATGTTTAAATATCAAAGGAGAAAAACTTTCAGCAAATGAAGACGACACCAGTGCGTTTCGAGAGGAGTTAAAGGATTTCCTTGAAAACCATGGATATAAGCTCGATAACATATACAACGGCGACGAGACCTCGTTATTTTGGAAACATTTTCCCACCAAAACTTTTGTGCGTCGAAACGAAACTGAAGCACCAGGTCGAAAAGCTTCCAAAAATCGTGTTACCATACAAGTTTATTCGTATGCATCGGGCACACATAAAATTCCTTTGACCGTCATTGGGAAGCAAGGGCGTAGCCAGGTGGGGGGGGGGGGGGGGCCCCCCCCCAAAAAGGGAAAAAAAAAACAAAAACCCCGGGGGGGAAGGCGGTTGCCGGGGCCTGTAGTGACCGTTTTTTTTTGGCTTTTATGTTTAATGCAGGTCCGAAATGGGGGGGGGGGGCGCGCGGGGGGGGGGGCCCTTTTTTTTTTGTGGTTTTTTTTTTTCCCTGGGGGGGCCCCCCCCCCCCCCCCAAAAATTCCGGGGGGCCGCTTTTGGGGGGGGGGGAAACCCCCCCCGAATTTAAAAAATGGGGGGGGCGTTTTTTTAAAGGGAAAAAAAAAAAAAAAGGGGGGGGCGGGGTTTTTTTTTTGTTGGGGAAAGGGTTTTTTATCCCCCCCGGGGAAAAGAAAAAATGACCCCGCCGCAAAGTAGGTACACAACCTTTTTTTCATGATATGTGCATGGAAAAGACGTTTTCCTCGCGCTGCGCCCTCGATAACGCCTTCCCATGTACATATAATAAAAAATATTGTACGTTACAAGAGAAAAAAAAAATTTTCTATTAGTGTGGTGTTATCAGCCCGAGCCGAAGGCGAGTGATGATGCCACACTGGTGAAATATGTCAGAGTATATATAATATGTCAATGTAATGTACTATTAAATACGTCAGAAACAAAGAAAGTTGAAAAATTTTGACATGTTTGCTCTTTTTTTAGATTCATCTTAATCTTAGACAATGCACCAGCACATCCTTCATCTACAGAGTTCGCAATTGATTGAAATTGCCAAAGGGGGGAACAGAAGAAAGTGACTCCGAAAAAAGAATTACTGAATTCCAATAAAAATAAGGATTCAGATGAAGAGTCATCGAACTTTCCTCCTCCATCGCTAGATGAAGTATTGCCATCGATTTTGCAGATTCGCCGTTGGAGTCGTGGAAACAAAATAATCACAGTCGAAGAAAATCGTAGTCTTGACAGTTTGATGGAGAAGATGGTGCAATTGAAAATAAATATGTAGTAAATTAATGATAATAGTTTTATTGCTTTTGAGAGTAGATATACCCCTATAATATATGCAAATAGTAAAACAAGAAACCTAAAAAAATTGTTCATTCCGCTTCAGTGAATATTCATTCCGCTTCAGTGAATATTTTAAAGGTTAAATATTTTTAAAGACACCTTACCTATTTAAAAGGTTAGGTGTCTATATTTAATGTATTACACAATCATTTTTTTCAATAAAAATTGTACATATTCATGCGAGAATCCAATTTCCAAACGTAGTCCTAAATTTTTACAGGCGGCTACTTAACTGGGACGGTTTCGCGACATAATAGGGGGAAACGTGGTGAAATAAGAGAGGATGTGAATTAAGCGAAGGTGGATTAAATGGGGTTCGAGTGTAATGGATTTTCCTCCTCTGTTTAAAGAAAAGTGCAATAAAATGTTGAAGCCTCATATGTGAATCATGTGCCTCATCGTACGTGAAAAAATACTAATTTATTAACTGATTACTATTTAGATTTAGTACCTATAGTCCAAGCGAGGTAGCGCAAAAACAAGTGATTTTTTAAAATAATTAGTTGCGGCACTTTCTCAACGTGATAATTAGGACAAAAATCGTACGATTCGAATGAAAATGTTTTGGACAAAATCTGTTTGTAGGATCATTGCGAAAAAATTGCAAAAGGGTGCGAAAAAAAAGGTTTTTTTCGACTTTTAGGCACAAAACAATTTTTTTCAAAACAAAAATATTCCGTTGTAGAGCTTGAAAAGACGAATAAAATAGTTTTCGGATGATCAAAATCGGTTAATAACTTCTTGCACAAAAAAAATAAAAACCGCGAAAATTAGCGATTTTTCGATGTTCAATTACTCGGTCTATAATTATCTTAGAAATTTCTCCCTAGAAATGGCTCAAATTGTAGGGTTTTCCAACACCTATCTACAGTTAAATTTTTGTCAAAAAATATTCGCGCTAATTGCGAAAAAGTAATAACAGGTACTTTAGTAAAACCCCCTACCAATTGGGTGGGGCATTTTTGAAAAGCTACGTGTTCTTGAAGACTTCCTCTACACTATCACTAACTTCAGCCCGAGTAATATCCGAACATCTAATTTTCGTTTTTTTTGTGCAAGAGGTTATGACCAATTTTAATGATCCAAATACTGTTTTATTCGCCTTTTCAAGCGTATATATTTTTTTTTGCACTTTTGAAAAAACGCTACGTGTTCTTGCTTTCTGTCAATTTAGACTGCTCTACTAACCTGCATGATCCCCCCAAATTTTTTGATCAGTTCTGTATCCCTTACATAATAAGTACCTACAAAACCGTCTGTAAAACGTGCAATTTTGAGTTATAAAAAGGGAGGTAAAAATTTGTTAAAGCCCTAAATACAGAAGGAAGAGCTTTTATTTATAAGGGGGGAGGGGGGGGGGGGGGGGGGGAAAAAAAAAAGGAGGTGGTGGGGGGGGCGAAAAAAAAAAAATTTTTAAAAAAAAAAAATTTTAAAAAACCCCCTCGGGAAAAAAAAAAATTGTTGGGGGACTGCCTTCAAAAAGGTAGGTAGCAACTTCTTAAGTAACAAGAAATCGGATAACCACAAAGATCTAGTTGAATAACTTCAACAAGAAATCCAATCTTGGACGCAATTTTAGTGCATTTACAGCGATTGCAGTTAAGCTGCATTTTCTTCACTTTCATTTGGAATTCCTGCCTGACAATTTAGGTGCATTTTCAGACGAACGCGACGAAAGATTTCACCAATGGCTTCAAATGGAGAAGCGCTATAGTGGAAAAAGACCCCAAACATGGTAGCAGACTACTGTTGGGCCCTCAAACGTGAAGTCTATCCCGGCGAATACAAGCCAAAAAAAGACAACAAAATAATTTAATGATTGTATTATACTTTTTTCAATACAAAATCTATGTCTATTTTGTCAAAAAAGTGATTGTGTTTATTGTTACATCTTCGAAAATACGCTAGACTGAATATGGTTTGGGTTTCTCATATTTTATATTCTTCTTCCCTTGTCTAAAAACTTAGTGATGGGTAAAAACCGAGCTCATGTTTGAATTTTGCACAGTGCAGTAGACACAAACAACCAAAAAAATATCTGAATGCGAAAAAAAAAAATTCAGAATGCAGAACAGTGAGACAAAACTAAGACAAAATTTATTCTGTAAACAGTGATTCAATGTCTTCAACAATGTAAATACATACGTAGATACAGAATATATACATATATTCCTGTGGGACTTTAATCTCTTTGTTTTGTCCCTTGCTGTGTCCTACTATTAATGGGACATCCTGTATATCGTTATAATTCACCCGTAAAATTCAAATACAGAATTTGATCCACTTCATGACTTACTTATCTGGAAAAGTACTGACAAAAGGTAGGTCCACTTTGTCAATGAAACTTCCGAAACCAATTCTAACATTGTTAGTGATATTTTTCAGAGCTTCGGCCAGTTTGACTCCCAGCGTTCCCAATTTTTTACGATGCTGCTCCATAGATGCCGACAAATCCATAATGTAATAAAGGTCGACTGGATAGTTTTCTGCTTGCTTATATTGAAAATGTATGTCCTTTTTTCTCCTTTCCTCACAGATAGTTGAATCCGTTGAGGCCTGAGCTGGATTGGGTCATCGTTCGCACTACTGAAGAGTTTATTTTGCAGAGTTGACCTCGAGGAACTAGGCGATATGAGCCCATCCGAGCACCAACTGTCCGAGCTTATGTTCTTGTGCGCACAATGTACGGGGACCTTGCCTTGAGTTTGTTTTTTCTAAAAAAAAGTGCCGTATTCATTAAGCAGGACATTAATATCTATACCGGGCGTTCTACAAAAAAAAAAAATAACCACATATATCGTCCCAAAACACTTCTTTCATTATAAAATATTTTATAGCTTGACTGATAAAATTTTCATACTTGTTGGTGTATATATTTTTTTTATTAGAAACTTAATGTTTTTTGGAAGACAACTGTGGATACTTTTTTCACAGCAATTTTCCATTGAGACGCCGAACTCCCGACGCACGCCCCTGATTATGTAATTAAAAAGTTTTTTTTATCGATCATTAAGGTTTCATTAGACCATTTCACTTAAAATTTGGACCTTTTATCTCTCACTATGATGAAGTAAACAAAAAAATATAAAGAAAAAACGAAAATATATCACTGAAAACTAAGTGTTTAACGATGTATGTTCATGTGAACTTTTTTTAATTAAAATCGCTTTTTCTACGAAAACCTAAGTTCCTCGTCCAAAAACTTGGAATACCCTGTATAAGTCAAATATTTCTGTAAATCTCTGGTTTTTGAGCCACTTTCATCAGTTCACCAAAACACTTCTTTATCTAGTCTATCTAGTTTTAAAAATTACTGTTTTGTGTTAAGTACTAGATCAAAGTGAAAATTCTCCTATTTTTGTTAATCACAGTTAATCAAATATCAGAATTGTCAATAACAAACATTTTAATCGAGTATTTAACCACAAACGCAGTATTTTTTTGTGATTTTATTCACAACTTTGCGATCTCGCCGTACCAGGAACACAGCAGGATATGTAGCAACCTCTCATTTCTATATTTTTTCCAAGCCAAAAAAAATAAAAATTTACAAAATTATGAAGCTAGTGATAAAGCTTTTAAAGCTAAAAAAAATATGATAATAGGAATGAATTGAGTTTAAAACTAAAGAACCATTAAAAAAACGCATTAAAGCTGGCTGAGCAAAAAAATACGTATTTCTATTATTAATCTTAAGCGAAACTTTGTTGTTGTCAACAACAAAGTTTCGCTTCGCTCGAGCTTCGCATGACCGCTATTTCCATCTCTTTCGTTCATAGCCAGATTTGATGGCTCATGATGGCTTTTTATGACTCATTATAATGAGCTTTTGTTGAATGAAACTATAATATAATGTCAGCCTTGGCAATTAATAAGGTTATACACTTAAGATTAAGAATAGAAATACGTCTTTTTTTCGGCCAACTTTGATGTTTTTTTAATGGCTAGTTATTATGTCAATAATAGCTTACTAATTGTTTTTCGATTTCACACCCCATTAAGCTTCAAGAGATTTTTAGACTATATTAATAAATAACGTTAGGTTGAACTACGTGTCTCCTCAATCACCCGGTAAAATTTATTTCGTTGTGTACGATCAAAAAAAAATATAGTTTTTTGTCCAAAAACGATTCACGTTGGATACCTATGTTAGTAGATAGTGAAAACCGAATAAGGAAGTGGTAATTTTACTTCCACATACACATAACGGATCATCTAACAGCGACAAAAAAAAAACATTTACAAAACATTTACTTCCATACATATGGTAATATATGGAAAATTGGTACATATGTATATAGATGTTCTCCAATTTTCTTTGAAAACTAAAATGTATAATTTTATTTTTTAGTAGGTACATACTTAATTAAAAACAAATCAATGTTACCGACGTGGGACAGTAGCAAGAAGTGAAGACATCTACTTTGGTATACATATATGTATGTATGTATTAAGGGCTAGAACAAAATTCTCGGATACCGACCGTCTTCCAGGCGACCGCGTATCGGTATCCCGTATTCCAGGTGGCCGTGGCTCGGCCAGCGGGGCGGGGGCCGGGACGACTGCGACCCGAAACAGGTTCCGTATTTATTTAGTCCTTTGAAGGTCACGCGCCTGTAATTGTGCATTACTGATTGTTATACTTAATTGATATTATAACGATGGTTAAAACGCCAGCCCCATTTGCCAATTAAAAAAATTGTGCAGGGTTTTCCAGATTTGAAGTGTTAAAGCTACCACTGTGTACTGTGAAATATGCAAGTGTTACTTACATGTTTACAGAAAAGGGCAATGTGAAAAGCACGTAAAGTCGCTAAAACACCGAGAAAATAAAAGAAATGGAATCCCAAGAAGTGAATTCCTATATGAGGACGACGAGGTGTAAGAGTGTGACAACAGATGCGGGAAAAGTAAGAGAAAAGAATATTACTTAGTAAGTCACTATTTATTCACTGCAGCATACATGCTCAAGTTCGACCCTGGCATGTACCATTTGGTTCTAGCCCTAGTATGTATTAATACTTGTACAAACAGATTTCAACCTTATATTTTATCCCTTTGTCGAGTTACTTATGAATTATTATATATTATACCTACTTTAATGTTTAGCTTATTTCGTAAAATGAAGAAATGTTTTATTCGAATTTGGACTATTTATACTATGTTTACTTCACACTGTATTTATCATGTTTCTTAGGAGACAATGGTTTCCTTTAAAAACGTAAGCGTAACGCTGATGCACGGGTTTGTAGTTTTCCATCCCAATCCCATCCAACGGAGTCTAGCCTAGTGGTCCCTAACCTTTATTGTCCTGTTACCCACTTGATCTTTCGAGATTTGCATTGTTGCCCTTTCAAAAATGAATAACTAAGTAACTAACAACCTGCGGTGCTGCGCCCTCTTATCAGTATTAGCCGCCGCTAGGTCATACGAAAAAATCTCAGCGTAATTGTTACCCCTTGATTACACCCCAACAAAAGTTCATTGTCACCCCAACCCAAATTGTCAAACACCCCAACAAAAATTGTCACCCCAACAAAAGTTCATTTTACCCCTTTAGGGGTAATTACCCCCAGGTTCGAATCCAATGGTCTAGCCGCTATGCTATGACGGGTTTTAGTTCTCTGGCGGGTTGGGCACGCCTATGGAGTGTTCACCTCAAAAATGGCATTCTTTTATGATTTTTTTGGAGGTTGCGCACTTGCAAATGTTAACACCGATCGCCAATCATGTGTAATTCGTTTCAGCTTCCAAGTTCGGTAAGGTTTCACAATATTAATTACTTATTTAATCTCACTATCTGGATAATTACCATATACATTATTTTCTTTTATGCGGTTTTGAAAATATTCATGTTTTCAAAATAAGTAGGAAAAAAGATAATTTTTTATAGCTGGAAAAAAATATAATACGAAAGTCGCCAAAATTAAATTTTCAACATACATGGGTAGATGATATACATACAGTTACATACAAGTGAATTAACTTACCGGTGTAATACACCAAATACAATCGATTTCCTGTATACAGTCGCTACATGTCCCTTTGGAGTCGCACTTTGAAGAATCTTGCCCTAGAACTCCCAATAACGGCACAATAAAAAACTGTATATACATTATTAACATGGCTGTAAGATATTGTGTTCACAGACGACCGTGGTATTTTTTAAATGAAATATCGAAGCGGAAACAGATATGTATGAACAATTATAAATGTTGGTTATGAATCATTTAGCAATCTTAGGTGGTACAGAAAAATGATAAATGTTTTACATTCGTATATTTGTGGTGTAAGCTTACTTTCCCGTATTTGTGAAGTTAAAAGTGCTTATCTGTCTTTTAAACTGATAAATCGCGGGATTTCCTGTAGAAGACAGTGGCGTCACATACCTCTCGTACATTAGGTTCTTTATGAAGAAAATAAGTATAATATAGATACGTAAATTCATTAATTTATCTGAAATGCATAAATTAAAAATTAATACTCTTCAGAAATCTTTATTCACAAAATTGTGCTGCTAATATTTCGATTCCACGCCTGAAGGTATTATCTGGTTTATAGTTGAAAAAATCATCGAAACAATTTTGAAAAGCTTTTTGTTCCTTGATGGTTGATGGACAGAGACTGGAGAAAATGTAAATCCAATGTACGCAAGGTCTGGAAAATATGGTGGGTGTGAAGTAACCTCCAATAAGACATTGGATATTATCATGGTTGTCGTTTTGTGTTCAAAGGTTGCGAAATCATACCCGTTACACTTAAACGATACATTCGTGGGTAATATAAGTCATGAAAGCGGTTTGTTAGATTTCAAAACCGCCTAAAAATAATTTTTAAGTAATGGAAATGATTTTAAGACACCATTCTGTATAGGAATAGGATTATTCTAATCCTGAAGGCAGAATTTCTGTGGATGATCTCAAAATATTTCTCTTCCATATGACAACTTTAATGAACTTCAACAGCTTCCACCACAAAAAGGGACCTTAAGTTTAAGTGAAAAAATAGTATTCGTCTTATTTGTTTTTTTTTTTGATAATTATTTTTTTCATATTCAATTTTTTTGATAACTTCAAGACTTTTGAGTATCAAATTATTTCACTTTATGTATTCATGTGTATCACCTACACCGCATTGAGTGGAGTCGAGAAATCGCATCGGAAAAATCGGATCGCAATCGCAAAAAGCGGTGATGGCTGGTGGAATTGGAAATTCTTGTGTTTTAATAAGGAAATATGAGACCCGCATAATATTTTAGGAAATGATTATTAACCTAAACAGAAGGCAAATTCCAAATGAAATTTGCAAAAAAAAAATCAAAACCACGAGAAAAACATGCAGAATATTTGCTAAACATAATTTTTTCTTTTATTTTAAATTTGTGATTGAATAAACATTTTCCATTCTTGTGACTAATAAGTTTTATATTGATTTATACTAATGTATAATTATACTAACTGTAAACTGAAGTCAATTAATAAAATTCACTATAACATAACTGATACTTCAAATAAATTTTAAACGGTTTATTCGCCTATGTACGTTCTTCGGCGACTGCATTGCCACGGTATAGTTTCACCTCGGATTGGTGACGTCATTCATAAGTACCAGGCCTTCTTTCCTAATGGTGACGAGTCGATTCGGTCATTCGGCCGAATCGAATCGTTCGTAATCGTTGGACCGATGCATTTTACGTTTCACATTGCCGCAGGGAAATCGAAGACGCGAAAAAATGGTAGATAGTTGGCTCAAGGGTGGCTCAAAAGTACCTACATACATATTTTTTCTTTAAATTTTTGTCTGTGGTTGGCTATACTGGACACTTCAATTACATATTACATTTTTTTAGGTTATATTTACTACAATACATACTACATACAAAATAGAGATTTAAGTTTTAAAAGATTTTTAATATTCTAGAGTTAGATTGTTGTTTAGAAATGGCCGATTCAGATAAAGTATGCAGAATTTGTTTAAATATCATTTCGAATCAGGGTTACTGTGACTTAGAATTTGTGAATGAAAAATTAGAAACTGTAATCCCACAAAAGGTAATGTTTCTATTTTTTAGCATATTAAACATTGTAGCTTTAATTTAATAGACTTAAGGGTAATTTTCTGTAAACTGTTTTACAGTCATGTATTTACATACAGTTAAGGCTTATTGAAGCTGAGTGTATATTTAAGCTTGTGTAACCTTTTTTTTAACTGTACAATATGATATAAAATTATAAAACTCTGGAAACTGAAAAGTACTTATCGACCTGTAAGGTTGAAGTAGTTTTTAGGAAGGTGTCGAAAATCTTCACCTTCACATTATAAATAGAGCTGTAGCAAACCATACGTATTCGTTACTAAGTAACGGGTAGACCGTAAAATTCGAAATACTGATTGTCTCTGACATTTGCTATGTTTCTTTTACCAGAGATACAAGTATATTTGAGTAAGTAAATCTCTATTTTGATTGGTAAACTAATTGAGATTGAGTGAAATATACTGATATTTCACGTAAAAGAAACAGCAAACGAAGCAAGAGCCAATAAACTATCTGAACCCATGTGGCTGCCAATACTATGTGATTTTAGAAGATTCATTACTTGCAATTGTACAACAGTACAACTGCAAGATTTCAATGGGCTGTATTGGTATTTACACCATCGCTATGTCGACAACGTACTTATACCTACTTTGTTTCACTATTTGCTTTTTTTACTTTCCATTTAAATGTAACGGTAATAATTGTGATGAGTTTTTGTATATATAATTTGTTATTCTGGTGCTATACTAAGGGAATAATAACATAATAACATTTTGGAAGCTGGGGCATAATGAATTTTCCTTATTCTTATGTATATAAATGTTTCGGTTCTTTTATAGCAATTCTTATTACATAACCATAACACTGTTGATTTTTCGAATAGTTTTGAATCAATTTTTTTTGCAGCATGTGCAGTTACCATTGATCTGCGCGGTGTGTAATCAGTGTTCTCAGTCATTAAATGATATTTGTGAATTTAAATATAACTGCCTCAAAGCCGAAGAAATAATTCTGTACAAACTTTCGAAAATAAGAAGTGATCTCAAATTGGACCTTAGAGATGTTATGCTATGGACGGATAATACACCAAAGCCCTTAAAGAGCAGTTTGGAAAATATATGTAGAACCTGTTTAAGGTTATTTGCGAAAAATGCAGAAGACAGAGGTGATAGCATTTTTGATATATTAAGAAAGTGTGTTCCAGAATTGGTAAGTGCAAACTACAATGGGTAGTTTTAAAGTAACAATATAAAAAATTGAGGTCCATAAATGGATCTCTACTATGATATTTGTTTTTTTTATAATCATACCAAAATAGCACAATTTCATTAAACAAATAGACAAATTTAAAATCAAAAAAATAAAGGGGGGTATTCACTTATAAAACTAACCCTGTACATTTATGTTATAATTTTTTCCAAATTTAAAGATGATCAATTTTGTGCAGCCTTTATTGTATTTTTTTAGGACTCAACTTTAACCCTTAATCCTAATATATGCGAAAAGTGTGAAAAAATGTTATACAAATGGGACTACTTCAGAATTGTGTATATGAATACAGATATTTTAATAAAGCAATACTGTAGCACCTTCAACATTCAAAACAGTCAAAATATCATCGGATACAAACTTCTGGAATTTTCCAAATCGTCAAGTTGGGAGCCAAATAATTATTTTAACTTAAACACAATAAACTGCATTCCAGCAGATGAAGAATTTGAGTTTAAATTCGACTATCATGAATTAAATGTTCAAATGTACACGAAAGGTAAAGAGGAAAAAGTAGTAAAGACAGAAAACACAGAGTAAGTATCACCATATTAACAGATCGATAAAAAAAAAAAAAAATAAAAAAACAAAAAAAAAAAAAACAATTTCACAAACTCAGCTTAAGATTTAGTCATCGTGTAATGTAGTATACTTGTATTTCGATTTTAATCAGCTGAAACGCGCACTTTGAATGTAAAAGTAGTGTTTTGGTGTTAGCGGTTAATGTTGATTTAGGGATAGAAAAAAAAAAAGGAAAAAAAAATTCTATATGGAAGGGAATAGGTGTGGAATAAGTCAAATACGGCTCGCTTGAACACAGATTGGTGTGAAGGGCATCTCCAGGGGGTGGGGCGTTACGGGAGAACATCAAAAAAAAGAAAAAAAAACGTTATTTATTTACTATTTATTTATTTATTATACTAAGAACATTATTATGCAGACACATATTATATTCCTATCAAAAATATTATGTTTTATGATTATATCTCAAGCAATTTAATAATTTATCTGGGTATCAGATCACATTTCTGCTTCATCGTCATCAGATCAGTGTTACGCAATAGTAATGCTTGTATTGATTTTTAGTGATTTTAAAATAATTATACAAGAAACTGTTGAAACAGTGTTGAAACCCATGAGAAGAAACGGCATACACATGTACACATGTCCAAAATGTAAGAAGATTGTAAAAGACATCGAAGACCATTTGTATGAGCACGGAGATAGTCACGTTAAACTAAGTTACCAGTGTCACAAATGTGATTATCGACACAAATTGAAATTTAAATTAAGAGAGCATTTGCTTTCTCACCAAAAGGAGAGTCCTACAAAAATGTTCAGTTGTCCACAATGTTCATTTCAAGCAAAGCAGAAAGGTATTTTTTTTTAATAATTGAATATAATAAATTTTTAATAATAATAAGAAAAATATTTTTATTAGCTTCTATTTTTATTATTAATTTCAAACTATTTGTTTTTGTTGGTTTTAATATACAATAAAAATAATTGTTCATATAAATATTTGCATAAATGTATTTTATTTGCATCAAATATTCATATGTATTTGCAGAAATAGTTTTAAGAATAGTTTTATATTAGAACAGGAATGAAAGCAATTCTAATATTTATATGTATGTGGTAATAATAGTGATAAAAGTAATACAACACACTTTTTTTGTGGTGTCCTTACAGTATCAAATGTATGATAATGAGTGATACAGTATGATGTGGTATATGTTTAGCAGTCTTAAATATACTTTTAAATCATTTCTTCGGACAAACAGCTTTCATCAATTATTGGCTGTGGTATTTTATCAAACAACAAATATTCATCAATAAAAAAGAAAGTACTTTTATAACTTAGTTAGAAAGTACTTGTTAATACTTAGAAAGTAAAAGTACTTTCTTGTAAAAAAGAACAAGTAGTTTTTTTTCAATATTTTCGAATTATGGTAAGCTTGGTTAATATTTTACAACAAAATATTTCTCAAATATTCCGAGAAGATGTTTGATAAGACATGCCTTTCAAATAAGATACAGGGTGCTTCACTGTGATTGGTCACTCAAACATTTTGGGAGAATTATTAACAATTTGTAAACTTGTATCTCGGTTTTTATAGGGATGTTCTACATATCTAAAATAATGGCGATTTTCTGGCAGTTTCTGTCGGATATACTGGAAGTGAATACTAACTATATTTTTTATGCTATATTTCGTTTCTGCTCATTAATATAAAGCCACTTTAATACCCACTGTCTATCTGTAAAATGAACGGTTTTTGATATATTTCAGTTATAAGAAAAAAATTTAAATTGTAAAATTGAAGAAAAAAAACTAATAACTTTCGCAGTGGTAAAATTTTGCGGTTAATTTTTTTTACTATGTAAGTATACAAGGTTAGTATATCATACTGCCAATAATTCTAGATACACAGAAATTACAAAATGGAGACTCAAACTTGAACTACTTTTGTCTTTTATTAAGACACTTATTTTAAATAGAACGTGGTATATTTTACTATCCTTTTGCTTCCTTTTTTTATTATATTTCAATATACAGTTTGTGTAAAGGCAACATCGGCCAGTTTTGAAAAAGGACAAACAAAGTGAGACGACAGATACCGCATACGCATCGAAGGTAGTGGGAAAATAAGAGTTTACTGACCACCTGCCGCTAGACAGAGCGAGAAGTGTACAGTGTAGTTGAAGTTTATAGTATTCTTGTTAAAAATTTTCAAAATGTTTATTTTACATCAAGTTCACTTGCTAACATGTGTTCTCAAATAGGCCAACACTTTCTAAAAACACTAGGTATCCAAAATATTACGCATAATCTTATTAGTACAGCGCAGTGGCGGTGCGTGATATTTCAGTTAGCCATATCTTGAAAACGACGCATGGGACCCACTTCACTTTTTAGGTGATGACTATACACCTCTTACAGAAAGGATTTATAGTGAAAAAAATCGTCAGCAAAGTTTGCGAAAAAATTACTACTTATTTTACACTTAAATTACACGTTACTAGTATAAGGAGACGTTTTTCGATTTGTTGCAAAATATTTTTTTTTTCAAAAAGTTATGGCCATTTTGATTTTAATTTTATAGGAACATTTTGTTTACCAAAATTAAAATGGCCATAACTTTTTGAAACAAAAATATTTTGTAACAAATCGAAAAACGTCTCCTTATATTTGTTTCTAGATTATGAAAAAAAATATACTGCAAATATTCCACAGAGCGTTACTGAGAACCCAGGGAGTGCTCCAAACTTTGCTGACGGTTTTTTCACTATAAATCCTTTCTGTAAGAGGTGTATAGTCATCACCTTAAAAGTGAAGTGGGTCCCATGCGTCGTTTTCAAGATATGGCTAACTGAAATATCACGCACCGCCACTGGTACAGCGAGACATTTTGGCTCGGGGCGGCGGGCGATTAGCCGTGCTGTGTGGAAGAAGAGTTTGGGTTCGGATGCCTTCGGCCACAGGTGAAAGAGTATGTACTTGGCCGCTACTCTGGTCTCGGTGTCGAACGTGTGCCTGCATTTTGTTTTACAATAAATATTTAGAAATCATTAAGAGATCAGATGACTTGGTTATTTGTTGTTTATTTTCTGCTATTGTGCTTACCAATGGATGTTCACGCATGCATTACAACAAAATTTTAAACTAAAATAATATTACCCCCCTCTCTTCGTATACACTTATGTGTTGAATCGTACTGATTAGTGGTAGGTGGTGAAGGGCCGTTCTTATTTTCCCCACTACCCTCAATGCGTAATGATGGTTGCATCTTACATGTTGCACATATATTTGTCCTTTTTCACAATCGGCCGATGTTGGCTTAACACACACTGTATACTAGCATTGCTTATACACAAAATATAATGCCTTCGAGTATATCAAATTATTTAACAAAGTGGTTAGAGGATAAAATTTTAACTCTTTCTTAAGTCAATTGTGTTAAATAGAATGTAATAGTATTTTATATATAGCTATAATATATAATACTATATTATATAATAGAATTTAATTTAATACTGAATTTTATTCAGTTCCATATCCCTTATAGTTCTCCCAAAACATTTAATAAGCCATTCACCATGAAGCAACCTGTATGTAATCACAATAATCTGATTTATCATCATTATTGATTTAATTTCGATATAATATTCCCAGGTAATCTCATGACTCATATGCTGATACATAAAAAACCCGAAGAGATCGAAATGTTCAAGTGCCAGATGTGTAAGTTCCAGACAAGACAAAAAGGCAATCTTAAAACGCACATGCTTACCCACAAGAAGCCAGAAGAATTAGAAATGTTCAAATGCAACATTTGCACCTACCAGGCTAGGCAAAAAGGGAACCTACAGACACACATGTTAAAGAAACATCGACCGTTTGGCGACAAGGTAGTAGAAGAGGCTCTCTTTTACAAATGTAAACAGTGTACTTATAAAGCGAAACATAAACCTTCCTTAAAGAAACACATGCGTTCTCACGAGAGCTAACTAAAACTGAAGATTGAAGATTTAAAAGATGATACTTTTATCTGCCTGAATAACCAGTTCAAATTATGCAAAGAGTAGCGATGATAGAACACTTGGTTGATTTTTTTCATCTATAATATTCGTAATACTCATGGAAAGATGGATCTCTATTTGATTTGCACAATCGTGGACAGGTAGCCAAATAGCCAAGTTATCGTTATGAAGTTCTCTATGAAAATGTAATTTTATACAAATGAATTATTCAAGAAACTAGATGCTTTAATTGATTTTTTTTTAAGTTAATGATTTAACAACATATTTATTATACTTATTTTATAGATACAATCAAGTATTAAGTATTTATAATATACTGTAGATTATCTATAAGTATGTGCAAGAAGTAGTTAGTAAAATTTATATGTTTTTATTATGAATGGTGTTGTTATTCGTATATTAAATTATTCAGGAAAAAGTGTACTTATATTTTTGAGACTTATAAACACGATGTAAAATTTTGTTTCAATTTTTAATTTAGTCGTTTGCCACATTCTCAGCGTCCAAGTTCTACGTAATACTAAAGCAAATTTGTTGAACCAACCTCTTGGTTAGATCTGAATAAGTTATGGTGCAAAATTGTGAGTATAAACAATTTTGTTAAGTTGCATTATATTTACCATATAGTAGGGTTACCATTATGTGGCAGGGGATTTTAAATATAATTGTAATTTTTCTCTTGCTTGAGTCGTTTTAGGCGTGAAAATTAAATACGCACTTTCAAAACACAACTTAAACACATGTGCTGCAGTGTTGGATACATATAGTATGTCCTGTATATAGTTTTTTTTTGCAGTATAATGTAATTTAATTATGCCAGAAATTCTAGCAATCTGAAGTATAGACATCCAAAAAAAACGTCATCAACTCTGGCTATGAACGAGAGAGATGGAAATAGCGGTCATGTCTATAAGCTTTTTGGTTATGTCAAACTTTTGACAAGTGACTGTCACAATTTGTAAAATAAACAATGGCTGTCATATGAAGTGGCAGTCTTGACAAGTAAATAAGGTTATATTAAGAATAGCAATACGTCTTTTTTTTCTCGGCCAACTTTGATGACGTTTTTTTTTGGATGTCTATATTATTATATAATGCTAAGCCTAGTACAGGTTAATAACCGTAGAGAACGTGTTAACGATACAAGAACGAAAACACTCAGTGGCGGCTTGCCAGGGGACGCAAGTGACGCACCGTTTCACCTGAAATTGCCATGGTTGTACCATTTAAAATTATCTTTAATCTAATATAAATCTTGCAATTTAGGTATATTTCGATATTGAAAATGGTGTATTCTGTTTGTTTTACATATACAAATAAATTGTGAGTAATAGTCGCGATTGCGACTATTAGAATACATTTCTAAGTTTCTCTAAAAATAAAAATGGTGAATTCGCCGTTTAGTATTCATCTGCTTCACCTACCATTTAGACCACGAGCCGCCACTGCTAACACTGTACTGATTTAGATAAGTTATAACTCTTGAGGATACAGTCAATTTTGTTGATCAATAAAATGAAAACTGTGTTATTGTCAAGCACTAATAAGGTGATTGCAAGTAAAGGACAAAATGCTTCTTTATCTATATTATTTTATACAGTATGTGTAAAGCCGACATCGGCCAGTTATGAAAAAGGACAAACAGAAGTGAGACGACAGATATAAAGCAATCGCACACGCATCGAAGGTAATGAGGGAATAAGACCGGCCCTGTACCTCCCACCACAATACGTTAGAACGAGAAGTGTAGAATTTGCCCTCCTTTTGTTTTCTATGAGAAGTGTAGAATTCCATTTTTGGGGTAAAAAATATGAGTTTGAAAAACAGAACCCTAAAAAACATTGCGTAAAATGGGAGTATATAATGACAAACTCCGATATAGAGTATATAAGGAGGACGAATCAGCCTCATACAATTTTCAACTGCAAAACATTAGCACGCTGGAGATATAAATCGACCTAATTTATAAGTCTAATAATTTCTATAAACTGTACCAAATAAAACAGACATTTTAAATATATATTTTTTTTATTTACATAAATTCTAACAAAAATAAATAAAATGGTCGACTTGAATTGAAATAAAAAAAATACTTGAAATCACTTACACAAATATAAAATATGAAACTCCATAGTATTATCATAACAGACATGACGGTTATAAATCTGACGCACAAAAGGTGTTAGATACAATAATCACAATTAATATCAAGACGAATAGTAATATTGATGACAGTGCATTTTTCATCAATTTTCCATCGCCATATCAAAATTACAATATTCCATTTGGACAACAAACTCGTTCGAAAACAGTTAACTTTTTTTAAGTTGACTTTTTACTTAGACAAGAGAAATCCTTATCTTATTTTCATTAAGATCTTATACCGACTGTCCAATGAATATCTTTGTGGTGTCACCATGAAGATTAACCACTCAAGTTATCCATTAGCTTTTGTAAGCAGTGGAAACTAATTGATCAAACATTTTGTAAGATGCTAATCAGGAAAAATAATAATTTTACTAAAAACATTGCAAACTAACGAGCCTCCAAAAAAAAAAAACGTCATCAAAGTCGGCCGAGCAAAAAAAAAACGTATTTCTATTCTATCTTAAATTTGTAACCTTATTTAATTGTCAAGGCTGTTATATTATATGACAGTCATTATTTATTTTACAACTGTGACAGTCACTTGTTAAAAGTTTGACATTTCGTTTTGAGCTTCAACATAACCGCTATTTCCGTCTCTCTCGTTCATAGTCAGATTTGATGACGTTTTTTTTTTGGATGTCTCTTTATTAGAGACCGGATCTCTACCGTACATTCCAGGTACGGTAACAAGTAACTCCTATGAAGTGACATCGTTAATATTTTTAAAATAATGCGATAAATTAGTTATAGTGCAGAAGTTGTAAGCGTCCTCATAAACAAGTGTATTTAGACGTCTCAGGCAAGATGATATTGCTAATTATTTCTAACCTCCTTTATACATGAGCTGCGGTTCTATCCTGATGTTGATGTCATGTACGATTGAAGTCCAGGGTTTATAAATTACCTAGGTTTTTGGGTGAATGAAATGTAATACATGTAAAACATTATTTTTTCTCTTAATAGCGTATTAATTTTTTTATTTTAGTCTTTGGACAAACTGGACAAAAATTATTTTATTGGTAGCTGGACAAAATTGTATTTAAAAGTACGGATTACAGATACGGATTACTCCAGAGCTTATTGCCACCCATACGAGTATGTGATTTTATAATATCCGAATCAAGTTTCGCACATGAAAAAAATGCATTGTGACCTCTAAATTATTGCACCCATTTTTGTGTATTCATAAGAAATTTAAAAATATACATTTACGTCTGTATGAAAATTTATATATATATATTTAAAAATTTGATGATATAATATCTTCAAATAAATAAAAGATAAAATCAGTGATTAACATCACGTTAATCCAATACTTTTATAGACATATAGATACATAAATAGTATAACAAAATGCGTAATGTACGAAAAAAAAAATCTTAATACAAATAGAGATTTGATCGACTTTAGACAACTGTGTATGTCAGTTTAACTTGATTATATAAAAAAAGAGAAAAACAATAGCTACCAAAGCACATGAATTTGCGGTGGCCGACAGGCAACTACCAAATGCGATTTTCCGTTTGTGGGGCACGCATTACGCCAACTCCCCCTCCCAGCCTCCTGTAATTCATTGATCCACACAGCCTCCATTGATTTTGCTCAGTGTCGTAAAATTCTATCGTTTTTAAGTACGCTGTACCGTCGAATCCGCCTACTGCGTATAATTGACCATTAACCACGGCGAGGCCCACCTACAACAATTTAGTATTAAAACGTATTGTCAGCATATATGTATATACAGTATGGCCCATTAAGTTTTTTTTGTTTGTTTCAATTTATCTAATTTGAATGACTTTCAAAATGCATGCACCTCGACGTATTCTCTTGTCAGATAAAAATTGTTAGTCAGTCTTCTGCTGACTATCATGAAGACATGATCCTTTGGTGATAAAAGAGCAACCAATATTAGAAAAAAATAATGCAGCTTATGTTTTTTTGAATGAAACTTTTTTAAAGAAACATTTAAATTCCCGACTTCTCGCCGTTATTCAAAGATTACGCGACTTACCCCACTTCTCCTAGAAGTCATGGCCACGATAGGGCTCCAAGAATTCGTATGCGGGTTATACCTCTCCGCGCTACTCAATTCCATGCAATCGTCTCTTCCTCCGACAGCGTAAATGAGATTGTTAAAAACCGCACAACCCAGGTGTTTCCTACGCGTCGACATCGGACTTACTAATGTCCATTTGTTATGCCTAGGATCGTATCTCTCCACCGTGTTCAGCGGCGATTGCCCGTCCGAACCTCCTATCGCATATAGGTAACCACCTAAAACGGCTACAGCCACTCCCAAACGACGAGTCGTCATCGGCGCAACTTTCGTCCATTTATTTTCTTTGGGGTCGTATCTAAATGATAAAAATGTTTTATAAAAAGACCGATTTAAAAGAGCAGCTGTGTACCTTTCGACATGATTCAGACACTGTACGCCGTCTTGCCCTCCAACAGCATATAATAAATTATCTAAAACTGCAACGCCTACGCTGGTGCGACAGGATGTAGTAGGAGCAACGTCGCAAGACCACTGATCTGTTTGAGGATCATATCTGAAAAAATATAATGTTTGAAGCTACCCACTGGATATACTGATTATAACATGTTAATCAAAGGGTCATTTACAAAAAAAAGCAATTAACTGTTAAAATTAGATAATGCTTTTCGAGATCCTGCCGTGATCCACCTATGGCCATGGTCAGTCAGCCATATTGGTATCACTTTGACATAAGCAAAGTGTTGGAGTGTAATATTTTGGTTTATCTGGCTTTTTGGAATTTTGCTCAGTCAAATAGATGTGTTATTTTACCTTTCTATACTATTTAAATAACTTTGGCCATCGTGTCCTCCTACAGCGTATAAGAGATCATTAAGAACGGCTACACCAACGCCGCAACGTCTTTTACTCATTGGGGCGACCATTTTCCACTCCATAGTCTGAGGATCAAATTTTTCCACAGAAGCAATTGCATCGCCACTACACCAACCGCCAACGGCAAAAAGGACCTCGCCTGTAATTATTCAGATGTCAGACAATAGACCACATGGTGGTTTTATGCCAAGACTATATAAATACAATAAATGAGTAAACAAGAAAGCCATCGATTGTAAAAATTTTAAACTAACATCACTAGTCACTAACTAGATAACTAAGATACTTCTGAAGTAATTTTTTGAGCAAATTTAGAAAATTTATGAGTATCTTGGTTACTTTTTGCCAGAAAACAAACAACTTGATACAGTATCTAAAAAAAAAATGTATCTAAAAGTATATTTTAAAGATGTTCCCAGCTCTGGTGACTAATAAGGCTTACAAGTTTACACATTGCGATACCTATAACAGTGTATTTATTTTGTTACCTCTTCTGGTTGGCTTTCGAGGACGCGTCCTAGGTCCTTGCATTAGAGGTCTCTCCTGAGGCAACAACAAGTAATTTTTTGCTTCATCCACCAAATCCCTACAAGATTCATCAGATCTAACCAATAAATCGGATCCAACCGTACCGACAAGAAATTTAGGACTCAATAAAGGCAATCGAACGTGTTGTAAAACCTGAGACAAGTGCTGCCTCCTGTCGGCTACGTTATACTTGACCCAAGACATTACTGCGTTAAATACTTGTTCCTCTGTTCGCACATTGAGTTCATCACTCGCAATAATATCAACTAGCTGACCAACCGGCAGCAATAAAAATTCCTCGGACTCCATAACCTCTTGGAAGTTATGCTGCGTAAATTTGTCGGCAATCCGTAACAATTCACGACAAGAATGTGTATCGGCAAACGCTCTAATTCCAAGACAGTTGGATGGATCCAGTTGACGCTTCAGGAACTCGCAACAAATATCTTGTATCTCTGTTAGCTGCAGTAAACACGCTGCTGGAAGCAACATTTGAACATTGGACTCCTCCACTACTATATGGGATGTGTAGCAAAAGTCGATGAGGAGGTCCATCGCTAACTCGTCTATATCGCGTATAGTTACTTCTGTTTGACGAGATTCTGCCAATTCTCCCGTAAACATGGCTCTAAAATACGGGCTGCAGGCGCTCAATATGACTCTGTGAGCGAAAATCTTTCTAGTGCCGACATTTAGCACTACATCACAAAGTTCTCGGTGTCTACGTAACAGGTTCAGTTCCGTAAGCGTATTCTTCGGATGCTTTTCGGATGAATGCGATAAACGGGCTGGGGAAGGTGGCCGCTCTCCTCCCGTCATTTCTCCCATTCTACAAGGCCCACGAAGATGTGGGGCCAGTTGTAGACGCAAGGGCGGAGACGCCCAACCCCACACAGAGTCTATCTGCAAAAACATTGTTCAAATCACATAGGATACTTAACAGATTAACAAGTAATTTGACATGTCTATTGCTTCTTCTTTTTATAGCAATTTAAGAGGAAATATCAGCTTTGTTCCAATAAGTTTGTGCCAAAATATGCATAGCATGTATTTATTCACAGCGAAAGCTAACCAAATAACCAATATATTTGTTTCGTAAAATAACTAATAAGCTCCATTTCCAGTTAGTTATACTCTACTACTCTAATGATTTTTCTTGATATGTTAGTAAAACCGCTGAAATAGCAGATATAGAAGATAAAATGAAATACATATATACCTGCGGTGTTCTTACGTATCAGTTTAATCTATTCTAAGCCTCATTGGTTCAACACAAAAATGTAACCTAGTTCCTGAAATTTCATATCAGGTAAATAAACGGTACAAGTTAGAGACATCCTAGAGATCAGTGGTGGCTGGTGGAATTTTAAAATCTCGTATTTTCTTAATGGCGCATGGGACCAACATCAGATTTTAGGTAGTTATTACTAGACTTAAATAGAAGAATATAGTAGTAAGAAAACTTCAAACGAAAGAATTACCAAGAGATCTTGGAAACGACTTGAAAAATAGTTGTGAAATATTTTTTTTCGTAATCATACAAAATTTTTATCCTTGCGACTTTTTCAAAACTATTAAAGTTATGGCGATATGAATTTTTATTTCATCCTTCGTTTTTGAGATTTCTACAATAATGTGTCCTTAGTAAAAAGGAAAATGTTTTCCCCAAGTTTGAAGTTATTTTGTTATTATACCCTTCTACTTAGATCTGGTAATCACCCCCTAAAATATTATGTGGGTCCTGTTTCCTCATGAAAATACGAGAATTTCAAGTTCCGCCTGCTGCCACTGCTAGAGATCTACTTACTAGACATGGGTACCTTGCAAACTTATTAATTGAAAGAGTTGATTCGGTTTTATTTGCATGTCCCAGCATTTCTTTAAAATCTATCGTACTTCTGACACATTGTGAACCTGAGTCATGGCGAGCTATTCTACCTAGCTCCCAACTATTTAATTTGCAGTACAATTTTTTTGCTACAATCGATTTATTAGGTTCATGGCAAGAAGCGAATTGATATAAATTTTCAAATCACACAATAGAATCAGTTAAAACCAAATAATAACTCTCACAAGTTACTTAATATAAGACACTTTATAAGATTTTAATTCTATACAAGAAGTTAAATAATACCTGAAATACAGCATTAGAAAACCAACATCATTTTAAATATTATTTTGATAAGCGTAAAAATAACTGTCTCGTAAAAACTGTTGAGAGTAGAATTAAATTCTAATTCACACGATAAGAAAAAAATGTTTAATATAACTATTATAATCTAATAAAATTTCGCAGTAATGTAGTTAGTAAACTACAATCTGAAGTTAGTTTAATACTTAGCCAAATCAATTAAAAAATATCAGTAGAACCAATTTTTTTAAAGATTTATGTTAGAGTGCATGAATAAAAATAATATTCTGGTTTGATTTCTGTTGTATAATAATAATTTTTAATCAGACAAGTAATATTGTAGCTTAAAAAAGATCTGATATAATAACCTGAATTCTGTTTAATGCAATATTGTAGTATATTCTGTACTCTGCATCATAATAGTTTATTCTATACTTCGTTGCATATTAGTCTTTCATCTGTTGCAATCTAATCAAGCCAGATTAACTCATGATGTTGGCAGTGTTCATTTTAAAATACCTGGTCCTTCCGTTTCCATTATAAGTTTTGATCAGATGTCTACTTATAAGTTAAAAAACTAATATGTAAATACCTAATAAAGAGCCCTAAAAAGTTTAACATTGATAAATTTCATTATACTAACAATTGTTAAAATAGAATGATTATTTTGTCTTTTTTGGAACTTTTTTTTAAGAAAGCTCCAACTTCCAAAATGTCCAAATCCAGCTACGGATAAATGGGTAGTACAGGGTATTTCCCAACTAACACTTATTTGTTTACAATCATTACTATATCATAGGAAATTAGAAATGGGAAAGTAAATTTTCAGCTGATTAAGTATACCATCTTTATTTTTATAGACATGAACAGTAAATGAACTACGTTTCACAAATCTGAGAACAATAACCAAACATTAATTTCAATTTCGCAACGTTTTTTTCTTTTTCATGAAGTATTTTAATAAATTGTTATACTAAGATTTCCCTTGTTAGGTCATGGGAATTGTATACACATACCTTTACTATGGTTATCAGCACAGTCACTAAAAATACTGTTCTAATTATATATAATTTGAGATCTTATTCTGATTGAATAAGCATTATTTGTACATATTTCCATAGGTCTGAAAATATTACACTTCTAATAAATAAATTATTTACATCAATCAACCTCCCATTCTACAGAACGTCAAACCAGTCAAACGTCAAATGTGAAGAAAATAAGGTTAACACCACAGAGAAATCAGCTTATCTATGGTCACAGAATATCTACCCATAGGTAGGTATTCTGTGCTATGGTATAGGTAAAACAAGATAAGCGTTACGCTCCCTGGTGGTCGCTCAACAAACTAACGACTGGGACATCGTTTATTCAAACTTCCATTTGAGTGCCATTGTGTTTTGAAAGTTTTCCGTTTATATTTGTGTTGTATTCATTAAAAATTATTATATTAGCGTTATTTTGTGAATATTATAATTATAATCAATCACTATTGTTGTGTACCTCGCTGTTTGTCTGTTGTCTCGCTGTTGTTTGAATTAACTTTTCATATATTTCTTGAACAAGAAAAGCATCAAGTTTGCCTTATAAATAAATTTGGTCAAAGGAACGTATAGTCAAGCGCAAGGCTTGGATATTAAAACTGAGAATAGGAAAGCCCATCAGTAAATTTATGAGAGTCTGTTCTCTTCATTTTGCTGAGGAGGATTCCTTTTATCGATGTAAGTTTTAGTATTTTTAAGGTTATTGTACATATATTTATCATTATTATTTTTCGGTTCAGCTAAGGATTTTAAAAAGCGAAAGATACTGAAAAACACTGCAGTACCTTCAAATTCATGAAGTCATGAATGACCTGCATCATTTATTATATATTTTATATAATAAATGCCTGCATTCAGAACATGTTCTCCCTCATAAACACACTTTGAATTTATAGTGCCATCTAAATATTCCATATATTTCAAGATACTCAATCTAATGTCTGCCATTCTACTTAAAACTGTTTTCAATTAAAATATTAAACAATTTTGTAAAAAAAACACGTGTATACCTTGAAGTATTTATTAAAACTTTTCAAAATAAACCGATCCAACCTAAAAATGTATCTTCCATAGGTATCTTCTATCAGTCTAAAATTCAAAAGAAAATCACTACAATTATGCCAGCAACTTGTAAACAGTAAACCTTGATCACAATAAGTGTTTTAGATAGTAAATAATCAAATACTACACATAAATAATAAATTAAAGCGACAACTTGAATATAAAACACATTAACAGCAATGTAAAAACAAACGGTTAATGTCACAATCGTTAGTTCGCATTTTTTCCGCACTGGCGCTGGCATCTTAAATTCTGACGCCTATACACCATGACACCACGAAACACCAATGAGAATTGGGCTGCGTTCAGCGAATTTGGGGCCGATCAAAGTCGATTAATAACATTTTCGACTAACTTGCACTTAAAGTAACTTTCGACACTGTTCACAGTATTTTTATTTCTATTGATGACAATAAAAATTGAAAACTGTAATGCCTTTAGAAGCATGATCACGGATCATGTTCGCATGGATAACAGGTCACAACAGACTATTTTTTGCCGCGAAAGTACAGTGTTAAATTCGTGAATGGCACAGTATGGGAAGTACACTCGAACCCCTCTTAAGTCGCCAAATCCGTGCATCATTACCTCGCTTAAGTCGCGAAATTTTGCCTCTCCTAAGTCGCGATCATAACCAACTTTTTTGTGTTTTAACTGCAAAAAGAAATATTTAGAGATATACCACAGCACTTGTTATAACGAAAAATGAGCCAACTGAACGAAAAATCAATGTAAGTATACCCAGTCGTGCGTGGCAAAGTTCAATTTTCCACTTGAATGAATATTTTAAAGATTAAATATTTTTAAAAGACACCTAACCTATTTTAAATCAATAAATGTATTACACAATCATTTTTTTCAATAAAAATTGTACATATTCATGCGAGAATCCAATTTCCAAACGTAGTTCTAAAACTTTTACAGGCGGCGACTTAACCGGGACAGTTTCGCGACCTAATAGGGGGACACGTGGTGAAATAACAGAGGATGTGAATTAAGCGAAGGTGAAATAAGAGGGGTTCGAGTGTACCTGTGATTATGTTTGACTGGCTTTGTGATAAAAATGAACATTCATTTGGTTTGAAATTTTTGAATACACTATTATAGATAAGATAGATAGCACACAACATAACTGAAATGCGTTTGACAACACATTGATATGTGAATCTTACCGAAAGCACTCTGAGAGTGCTCCATGGCACTCATGGCAGTAAATCGAAAACGGCACGACCTACAAGAGCGGTACTTTCAACCTCGAAATTTCATGCGAATGCTTATTCAGTTCAAAAAACACAATGTGTTTGGGAAAAAAAGTTTTATAAAAAAAGAATTATAAATAAAAATACCTTTTGTGCGTCATATTAAGAGGGCTCTAACTCCCATAGAAAATTGTCTAATTTTGACCTAGGGAATCACCCAATGACACATTTAAAATTTATTTTGTCCAAACACCCGGTATAGGTAAATATCCACAAACGTATATTACTTGGTGTTAATTCATTTAGAAAAAGTGATGAGAACAAGTAACAATGTTTTATGAATTTTATTGAGTAAATATTATTTCCCATAATTAAAAGAACTCATCAAGTTATACTTTTAATTAGAGGTTGTTCAGATAGGCGACAGTAGCCAGTCTATGCCTGATGGCAATGTGGCACCACATAATTTATTAGATTAGTGTGGCAGCCTATTAACATTTTGGGGCAATTGTTGGTGTTGTTTCAAGAGAATAAATCGATGCCTCCTTTGATAGCACGCCTGTGTGTTCTGCGTCTGCTTGTGTACCTTCTTCATATATGATTTGCTTTTTGAGAAACGATGTCTGTTCCATGTGTGAATAACTTAAAAAACACTTTTATTAAAAACACTATTATTTTTTTAGATTTAAATTACAATTACTGTCTGCATGACAATGGAAATGAATGGGCAACTTTAAGTGTATATACTTTTTCATTAAAAATTCTTAACCCTTTCAGTTCTAAAATGTTGGCTATGGGTTACCTAATTCTTACAACATACATTGTACATTAAATTTAAACAAGTTTGAAACATACGTTGCTATCAAATGTGTTTTATGAATGTATTTACAAACTAAACCAAGTAAGAGTATGTATTGCAAAAATCAGTAAAAATGATAGGAAACATTATCATCTAATTCATTTTATTGATGTGGCCTGAATTTTTTTTCTTTTAGGATAATTGAAGACTGCTGCTACGATGTCTATACTTCCAAAATTTTCTGTTATACGAGATAATCCAATGAATCAATCGATGACGAATATACAATGTCTTTCTTTTCAATTCTAATACATTCTTTGCATTGGTATGTAAAGATAAAAATGAGAGGAATATCTACTATATACATCTGATAGTTATTATACCAATATATCTCCTAAATAACTAAATAGTAGAAGGTGATATACACCTAATCTAAATTTTGATGAAAACAATGCTTAATTAAAACCTTTAATCAGATTGTTAATATAAAACATATTTCTGAATAAAATATTTAAATAAAATAGTTTTTCCTTATCTACAAAATATAAACAAAAACATTAATAGTAAGGTGTTTGTCCAATAATAATTAAACTTTTGGTTTTGTATGATTAACACCTGATATTTTATCACCCTTATCTTGTGTTTGTTTCTTGGCATCTTTACCCCCTAGAATATGATCTTTCTTGTCCATTATTCCTTCCTTGGCATCGTGGAGTGTTTCCATTATATTGTGTTTCTTTTCAATAATGCCCTCTTTTGTCTCCCGAACAGTTTCCATTATATTTGCTTTCTTTTCTATGATACCTTCCTTAGTATCCTTTACACTTTTTGATAAAGTCTCCGTCTTTTCTTGAATAATTTCTTTCATTCTCTCCTTGCTCGGAACTGGTTTAATGTAACCCCATTTTTTTAAATAATTAATAGATATTGTAGTACCACCTAACGTTACTGTGTATCTTGCGGGCGTAGAAATTTTGTACAATGCATATGCTACAGCAAAATATCCCATGCTAGAGTCTTTTAATGGATTTATAAATCGTTCACTAACATGTAACGATTCTAATACCTTGATAATGTCAATGCCACTAGAAAGAGAATTGTTAACTGCTATTTTGAATGAGTAAAATTAAATACCTTTTGGCCATATAATAAAACATCCCAAACCACATGGCTGACGTAATAACATGTACGGGTACTAGCACATACCAGTAATCTCGATACATTATTTTGAATTTCTGGAACAGGGATAATTTTTCTTCCTTTTCAACTTCTTTCTCAATGTTTTTTTCATCTTTCTTGCTCTGGGTCGAGTAATAAGTTACATCGACACATTTTGGTAAATATAATACAGGAATCTTAATTTCACAACTACTGTTAGGCTGTAATACTTTTCCATAATTCTGTTTGCTTAAAAATATGTCTGTACATGGGTATGTTGTTACATTTTTTTTTTACTTTTAACACTACATTTTTAAAAATAAATCTTCTTGTCAATATATTTGCCATTTTAGGTAAACTCGTTATTTTACCTAAATACACAATATCTAAATACACTAATAAGATAAAAAATCACTACTATTTTGTAGTGAATTTAAATAATTTTTTGCTATACTATCATAATTTTATATTTACAGTAGTTTAAATCGTAATCACATTTTGTAAAAATAGACAGCCTACCACATGTTGTCTAGGAGTTTACGAAACTTGTACCATATTCGACGTGGTGTCTGCACTTTTGCACTCAGTGATAGCAAAAACAATAGGAGATAGCAATATATTTGGTGCGTACTGAGTGCAAAGGTGCAACCAGTCGAATACGGTATTAGTGTAGTAAGTGCGAAAATTTATATGCCAAGTTTTTGTTTTATTTAGGAATGAGCTGGTGTATTAAATATGTTGAGGATTAAGGTTTTACATACATAGACAATGAAGATATTGTAAATAGATACAAAATATTCTACAGAAATACACTCGGAATTATCGGATTTTCTCGTATACATACTCGAATATCTACGGATATGCGCCACTTTTCGAAGATTACGTTCACATAAATTCGTTCGTTTGCATGTAAAAGTAATCCTTCAAATTAAATCACTTTTTGTAAATTTTTGTTTATCCTAATTTCTTTATAGTTATCGTCAATTTAAAATGCATAACAAATTGTCAGAACATTTAGAAGCAAAGAAAAACAATACTAATTTTGGAATGATTAATACGATTTGTAGATGGTTTAAATTTATAATTTAAATCTTGAATAACCGATTTGTGGATTCATTTTATAAAACAGCGTTTTCCCGCGAAACAAGATTCAGGCTTGCTTTTTCTAGCAGCAAAGTAACTAGAAATACCTTTTTAGCTGTCCGTTCTTTGTGGACACACGTGAAATTAGTGTAAATTTAAGCCGCTTTTGTAAATAATTATCTGGTGAGTTTTCAATGTAATTTAAGAAAATTAGGTTGTAATTTTTACTATATGTCAGGAAGTTTTCAGTTTTGTTAAATCGTTTAAAGTAGTTTATCACCTACCTTATTGTAAACCAATAGAAATTTTCCATTAGTTGAAAGGATTTTGGACAACGTAATTGTTAACGTATTCCTGTAAAAAAAGTTACCTAAACAGTTGTGAAAGTTTCGGTGCAACGTTTTACATATTGAAGAGTGATTTTAACTTGGTTGTTAACTGTTTTAGATTAAATATTCAGTATGCCTTCTGACGCAAAAAAACGTGAACAGCAACGTAAAAAAGAAGCAGCAAAAGCTAGACAGGCCGGTAAGAAAAAACGAAAAAAACCAAAACCGAGGAACAAAACGGTACTTTGAAAGTTAATGGGGCTGTTAATGGCGAAGACAACGGAAGTATAGAGCTGAGCGCAGAAGGTACCTATATTCTTGTTTCATTTACCACTTGTACGTGTTACTTTTTACACATTTGTAGCAAAGTGTGAATAACATGAATTGCTTCATCATTTAAAAATTTAGTTGTGAAATCCTGTTACGTAGGTATTTAATAACAGTTATGTATTGCCATTATTATATAAATTGGATTCATTCGAATTGTTTTTTTATATAAATGTGAAAATGTGGTTTGACATAATTTTTGTTAACCATACCATGCACTATAATCAGCAAAAAGTTTGCAACATATTGAAAAATTATTTGTTACTTACAGTGTTATAAGATCTTAGCAATCGATTTTATGTGTATATTTAATAACTGAAAAATCTCATTACATTTGTTCACATGGTTGCTAGTAGGGTAAGATCTACTGGTTTATTTTGACATAATTCTTTTGCCAAAAAAGCTATGTAAAATTTTGTACTTTCATATCTGAAGAAGCCGTTGTGCTGGTGAAATAATTGTTATGTCAAATTAAACCCATGAAAATCTATTAAACTGTTTAGTTTTTTGTTTTACGTAATTATTTATCTAAATTTAGATTTAGAGAAAAACAGAACTCAAGTGTTTTGGTTTAATTTAAATTATATTGAGACCAGATATAACGAGCCAAGCAAAAAAAAGACGTATTTCAATTTTTAGTCTTAAATTTATAACCTTATTTAGTTCTTTAGCCTGTTACATTATGTGACAGCCATTATTTATTTTACAATTGTGACAACCACTTGTCAAAAGTTTGAAAACAACAAAGTTTCAATTCGAGCTTCGATATAACCGCATTTGATGACTTTTTTTTTGGATAGCTCATTATACGAATATAGATATATTATACAAGATAGGAATTTCTTCACCTTGAAACGACAAAGTGTTTCTGCCCATATGCTACTCCTCTAAAGTCCCACCTGCGTTGCTAACTAACTTACAAAATGGCTGCTGTTCAAATCCACCGAAAAAGGCGGTATAGATCTTGTGTGTAATTACACACAAGACTTACCCAAGAAAAGTTAAAAAACGTGCCATAAATATTTCAGTTTTGATATCTCATTATGTTATATTTAATCCCTATCAGAAGTTTTCTTAGAAATGGAACCACCTCCTTTTTTCAGTTTTATTTATTTTTTATTATAGTGTACTCTAAAAGTCCTCTGTAACTACATGTATAAATCATTTTTAAATTGATCAGACTGGGGACTTTTACTGTTGGCTACTGGGAATTGAAAACTGAGTTTGACTATGAACAAATAACACAACACAATAAACAATATTAAAGTTGTCTGTTTTCAATGTAATCTCTCACATTTTATATATTTTTCTGTTCTTCTGAGGTTGTAACGGGTGTTCTGGAGTTTTACTTGATATTTAATTACAGTTTGATTAACATCAGAATTGAATAAAATTCCACATTTTATTTTTCATATAAATTGGTTATAGATGTCCCAAAATAGTCAACATATACACATATTTTAGTGTAAATAAATAATACAAATAATTTAATACCATGAAATTATAAAAATAATGTTTAAATAATTTTAAAATTACAAATTAATAGTGACTAATAATGATCCCATCTTGATACTGTATAGTACTCATTATATAATTTATTTTATTGTTAGTTAAATATGAACTAATAAGATGAGGTTACCAAAATATTAATATAATGGTGAGTCTGTGGATAAAAATATTCTCATATGTACTGTTATTCTATTTTCCTGTCGACTAACATAATTGTTCAACAGAACATTGAACGGTAAGAACATGTTTTATACATTTTACTCATAGAAAAATTGCCAGAACCTGGTATTTAAATTTTTCATTTTTCTTTCAGAGGCACTATGTGCCAAGTTGGAGGCCGATGCTAGACTAAATGCTGAAGCCCGTGCATGTACGGGTTCCCTAGCTGTCCACCCAAAATCGAGAGATATTAAAATAGCCAATTTCTCCATAACCTTCCATGGTTGTGAAATGTTACAGGATGCTTTGCTAGAGTTGAATTGTGGCAGACGCTACGGCCTTCTGGGATTGAACGGTAGTGGAAAGTCAACTATTTTGGCTGTTCTTGGCAATAGGGAGGTGCCTATCCCGGAGCACATTGATATTTTCCATTTGACGCGGGAAATGCCCGCCTCCGATAAAACTGCCTTGCAGTGCGTTATGGAGGTGGACGAAGAAAGGGTTAGGTTAGAGAAATTGGCAGAGGGACTTGTGGCTTGTGAAGATGATGGTAAGCCAGTTTAGAAGTGTCACATCGCTTGCAAACATAAAATGCTTAATCTACTCGTGACTCACTAGTTCGCTGTTTAGATATTTCTTCATCCATTCTTTTTAGTATAGTAAAAAATATTGTCATACGCTGATAACTTTTAGCGGTCTCTGGATATTAATTTTGTTTTATTCTCTATTTCATATTCAGAATCCCAGGAACAGTTAATGGATATCTACGAGCGCCTTTGATGAAATATCGGCAGACACAGCCGAAGCTAGAGCAGCAAATATTCTACACGGTCTTGGTTTTACCAACGAAATGCAAAACAAGAAAACTAAGGATTTCAGTGGTGGTTGGAGAATGCGTATTGCCCTCGCTTAGGGCCCTCTACGTTAAACCTCATTTGCTACTTCTCGACGAACCCACTAACCATCTCGATCTTGACGCTTGTGTCTGGCTGGAGGAAGAATTAAGACAGTAGGTCTTGGTTATAATCGAATCATTTTATTATCAATATGTATGTTTTTTTATGATGTGTTTAATTTCTTTTTCTTGCAGCTATAAACGAATTCTTGTTTTAATATCCCATTCTCAAGATTTCCTAAACGGGGTTTGTACGAATATTATTCACATTAATAAAAAGAGGCTTAAATATTACACTGGAAATTACGATGCCTTTGTAAGAACTAGGATGGAACTTTTAGAGAATCAGATGAAGCAATATAATTGGGAACAAGATCAAATCAATCATATGAAGGTAAGATAAAGTCATAGGAATATCACATAAGCCACTTATTTTGACATAAATGATTTTATCATTATATACATTATTAATATTCTTTTTTTCTAATAAATTCAAATTGAAAAAAAAACACTCTACCAGTCTTTATTCAAATTCATGGTGTGTATTTTTAAATTAATTGGTAAAAATTGGTAAAAACCACCGATGAATCAAATGTGATACGTACATTACGTGATAATATACAATTCATATGAATACTTTTCCACTTAACATCAAAATACATTTTTTGAACTCAAAACACGTTTTGCCAACCATGTTGGCATCATCAGGAAATGATGCAGTCAATCTAATGATAGTTTTAAGGGGTAACGCCACTTTAGGGACTGAAAAAAAGGCCTATTTTTTATGTTTATTGTGGGAGTATGGGAAGCGGGATGGTATTTCTTTTTAGACAGTTCATTTAGCATGTGTTGAAGTGTAAAAGAAATTTTTTTTATCATCATTGTGTTACAAAATAGCGGCGACGGAGCCAAATCGAAAAACGATTACATACTTCTGTAGAGAATGTAATTGAGAAGCTACTGTCAAAATTTCAAATAGATCCATGCAATAGTATTCAAATAATCTTTTCTCCCAGTTTGAAAAATGTGTTCGAGACAAACGCTTTAAAGTTTTACTAATGCTTAAATCCTTAAAATTCTTATTTTACCCATTTTCTTCTGGACATGATTGATTCACTCCTTCTTACTCACAGTGCAATCTTTATAAGTCTGTGCATTTACGATACCTTTAAAAGTTTTTGAATCACCGTCCCCAGCGCCTGGACGTCCCATCATGCTCAGCGTACGCTCCGAGGCGCTGCGGCAAAATCAAGAATTAAGCTATTTAAAATTTTTTTTTTTCGCTATAAGACCAAGTGAATATAATTTTTGAGACCTTAAAGTATTGTTTAAGCCAAGAAAAATTTTTTTTTTTAAAATTCTAGAGTGTAATTACCCCTTAATCATCTGTGTGAATTTGTTTCTACACTGAAGGTTCCAATTGTCTCCAGCACGATAATTTAAAAATTATTGATTATTAAGATGGATGATTCTTAATTTTATTACCTGAAACTCTTTTTTTTTTTTAGGCTCTAATTTAGGTTGATCTACTTTTATTAAAATAATTTTACAAGCTGTGAATCATAATTTTTCACACTTTTAAAATAGTTAATGGGAATTTCATATCATTAATATCACTTCCATAAATTGTTATTTTAACCTGTCGTTAAAAATCAGTATTTTTCACTCGTATTTAGGCACAATTAATTAGGTAATCAAGTATGGGCTTTGGAAGTACCTGATGATATGCACCCTGCGTTTATTTTTTTTTGCAGGGATGACGCGACGCCGACAACGGCACGCTGCTATTTATTCTTCAGTTTAGTCGTGACCTTTAGCAAGGGTTGTTACCGATGTGCATTGTAATTATCAGTTCTATATATCACAGTAAAAATCGCGACATTATATCCCTTAGCAGTTATCTACCCTTGGTGGTTATGTACTATTTTATACAGTTGTATTCTACATAAAGTATATCCAAAAAAAAAAACGACACTCTGGCTATGAAACTTCAGGACAGTCATGGAAATGGCAGTCTTATAAGTCTAAGATTTTCAGTCTATGTCAAACTTTTGACACGGACGTGTCCAACAGAAAAAACTTAAAACTCACTGATAAAACCAATTTATGAAAATGAAATGGCTGTAAAAAAAAAAAAAAAAATTCTTTACCATATTAAACTGTGACAGTTTTGACAATGTAAATAAGCATTGTTATAAATTCTATTCACAGTAAATAAAGTTTACATACTCTCCCTTACGCTCTTTTTGCTGGCCAACTTTGATGACTTTTTTTGGATTTCTTGGTATTATTATCCAATTGACTGGAACTTAGTGATAAGTTCCATAGTTCCGTACTTTACCCTGGGCTCTACTTTGGTTATTCACATCACCTCTCTTGTGATTGGTTGACCCCTCACTCTCATACTTCGGTCGTGCTTATCTTAGAGACAAGTTCACTTATGAATCCCACTTGATTCTGTATATACTAGTATAGTAATAGTTTGGTTTTCTCTTTAGGTTTGTTAATTCCCTAAAATTAATGTGGATTCCATGTTTTATTAGTGGAACAGTACAAGTTCAAATTTCATTGCTTGCTGCAATGTTCCATTCAAATGTTTGTTAAAGTTACGACACCAACATGCACTGTTGATGATCATTAATAGGGTAATTACTGGAATTCGTATTAATTTCCGTATTATTTTAGAATTACATTGCTAGATTTGGTCATGGATCTGCCAAACTGGCAAGACAAGCACAATCTAAAGAAAAGACCCTAGCCAAAATGGTCGCCCAAGGTCTTACCGAGAAAGTGACCAGTGATAAGATAGTCACGTTCTATTTTCCGAGCTGTGGCACTGTCCCACCGCCCGTCATCATGGTGCAAAACGTGAGCTTTAGATACACGGATAAATCACCTTGGATTTATAAGAATCTAGAGTTTGGTATCGATTTAGATACTAGACTAGCGTTGGTTGGGCCCAACGGTGCTGGAAAAAGCACCCTACTGAAGTTGTTGTATGGTGAAGTATGTGCCGTGCATATGTTAAATGCGAGAAAGGTACAAAATTATGTTTTGTTTTAGTTGACACCGACGGAAGGGATGATTAGAAAGAACTCTCATTTGCGTATAGCGAGATATCACCAGCATCTGCACGAACTATTAGATTTGGATCTCTCCCTTTAGAATATATGATGAAAGAATTCCCAGACGTTAAGGAAAAGGAAGAGATGAGGAAGATCATTGGTAGATACGGACTCACTGGAAGGCAACAGGTAAAAGATATCCTAACCTAATCTATTTTAACAATTCGCTGTGTAAACCATTTGTTAGGGTTGCTTACTTAAGTGATCAACTTTTAGGGTGTGTCCAATTCGTCAGCTCTCGGATGGCCAGAGGTGCAGAGTTGTATTCGCGTGGTTGGCCTGGCAGTGTCCCCACCTGCTTTTACTTGATGAACCTACCAATCACTTGGACATGGAAACTATTGATGCTCTCGCTGATGCTATAAACGACTTTGAAGGTGGAATGGTGCTAGTGAGCCACGACTTTAGGTTAATTAGTCAGGTAAGAAAAAGCTCACAAGTACGAATTAATATAAGGAGAATTCGGAATTAGAATTCACTTCCGCAGAGGTTGGTAACTGAATGTATATACATTTTTTTCTTTGAAGTATGGCAAGCTGTGAGTTCATTTCTAGCAGGAAGAAAAGAAGGGGGCCTTTATCTTCTTATCTTTATTTAAGATAAAGGTTCCTACTATTTGTAGATTGGTTAGCATATATGTGTACAGTTAGTTATTAGAAGAGAGAATAGAGGGCACTAATAGTATGTAACTGTAGAAAAATAATTTTAAAAAAAAAAGATTTTTTAGTTTTTTCCAACTTCTTTATAAGAATTGTCTTAAATATTATGTATGTATCAAATAGTTTAGATATTAACCTATTACTATTTGACATTTTTAAAGTCCATTGTCTTCAGTAAATATTGTTTTAAATGTTAAGTGTTCAAGATTATTTTTTTTAAATTATAACACAAAACAAATTGGAAGTTGGAGCAATCTATGTACGAAAGATTAAAGAAAATAAAAATTAGGAGTGTTAGTAAAATTAAGAGAAATAGATACATCTACATTAGAAATTTTAACAAAACACCAAAAAGTTAAAATTAAGTAATAATGTAAGTATAATAACTATTTAAATCTAATAACTAAGAAGGCGAAATTAAAATCTGTTTCCTAATAAATAAAAATAATATGTTAGAATAATTATTTAAAGCTAATATTAAATCTATACATGCAATAACATAATAAATAGATAGATCACATGCACTAATAACTCTCGATTGTAGCCTATTGTGACTTTTGTTGCCTGATGACGGTCAGTCATTGACGGAACCGGTAGCACTACGAAAATAAAGGATTTGTGAGATAAAGGCCCCCTTCTTTTCTTCCTGCTATATATTTTTTTGTTTATATATATTTACATACATTTACATTACATTTGTATTATATATATTTTGATCTCTATAGTTACAAAAATAATGTTCTAATTTTATGTGGCACTTTTTAAAACTGTATGTGTTACCAGCGATATTTCCAGTGGTGTCTATACAGAAAATTAAAATTGGAACATTGTGTCAATGTATGTATTGCATTATTTTGTTGTATTTTAGGTTGCTGAAGAGATCTGGGTGTGTGAGAAAGGTACCGTCACTAAATGGCAAGGAGGTATTCTGTCGTACAAGGATCACTTGAAATCAAAAATCCTGAAGGATGCTGCAAAACGAAAATAATCATTCTAGATCAGTATCAATTAGATAATTTTTTTTTGTCTAAAATTATGACATGTGCTAAGCGTTTTTTGGTCACCATCATCAAGAAAGTAACTAATTTATTATGCTTTATTTTAACTGCCCAGATGATAACAGTTGTTTTCTAGATGAGTATTTTGTAATTTATGAAGTAGAAATTATCTCCACACTAGTAGATATATATAAAATGAGAATAGCTATCATGCGCCTTTAATTATTATATAAAAGAAATCTTTATTTTTCAATTGTATTGGTTCATCAAACTGGATTTAAAGAATATACACCTCATGTATTTTTAATTGATTATGAAAAAAATGTGATAAAAAATAATATAAAAAACAAAAAACAAAAAAAAAAACATGGAACTACAAAGTTTATTTTCTTTCTCCTACAATAAATATAAACTTATTCGAGCACAAAAATACGGGGACATATGTTCATGAGTGATTTTTAACTTACAACGTGGTATTTAAATTTAAAATGTTTGATATCTTGTTTATAGTTTCTTGTGACATGGATGCTTCTCTTAAAAACTGAAACAAAAAATGCCATTGTTACTTAAAACTATCTAATTATTAAGGCTGCTAGAAACGAGACGCCGCTACAAAGGCGCATACATCGTAAGCATAATACATGAAAGTAATTAGTAACAAAAGCAACAATTAACTTTCATGCGTTTTTCCATATTTTATTATGAAATATCACCCTATTCAACGTACTGTAGAGAAGGGTTGTACAACAGCACCAGCTAACATGGGACTACTGTAATCAAATCAATCATGCAACTGGCTACTCCTCAGTAAATTGAGGCAACCCCTATCACACGCTACGTGAGTTCCCAATGTGTCGCGTCACTTTATGTCTGTGTTACTAATAATTAGTGATGTTAAATGATTGGTCATTTATTATTATAGATGACTTATGACCAATATATGATAGTCGCTTTACTGGTCAATTTTGATCTGCTAACTATTGTCCAAGGGAACTTTCTTCGGCTGATTTATTAAACACATTGACAGAAAATATCTATTTTACATTCGTAACATTCCTTAAACGACTTGTGATATTCAAATAAAATATAATTAATAAAATGATAATAAAAATATATGGACATCCATTTGATGACCATATTATATGTATAGGGATGGAACCCGCCTATAAATTCACCAAAAGTGACATAGACTTTGATTACGGAATAACCCATCTAGACACAGAAATGACAGCTACCGTTTCCGCTCAAACAAAATTTCAGTGTGTATGTCAATTCAACTATTGTGTCTGTATGACTCAATAACCTCGCTTTCTTGTCTGCGTTTTGGGTGTTTTGGGTGCCTTGTTGTCATGTGATTTTATTATGTCATTTTATTATCATTAATGTTTATATTCACAAACATTTCTCCCAGTATAGACTAAAATTTTCAAACGTGCTAGTTCTCTTGGTGTATACGTAAGTATGCACAAGGTTAACTGGAACATTGTAATTAGCCATGTAACATTAAAATTAGCAACCTTCTGTCATGTCTGTTGCTAGGAGGTAGGATTCTTTGTGCTTTGGTAGTCTATTAGACATAAAAGAGAGGTACTATTTGTGGTTAATTCTAAGTTAAGGAGCCAAGTAAGTTCTTGGTTGTTAAGAAACCAAGTTGTTTTAAAAATTTTACAACTTTAGTGACAATAAGTAAACAATTAGAATATGTTAAAGTAGAAATATAGTAACGGGCAAAATATAACAAATTGTTATTTAAGTAAGATCTAAAAGAGGATTCAATTCTCTCACAGATCTGCTGGTTTACCAACGCAGTCTTGAATGTACAAGTGTTACATAATCAATATAAATTGATTTATATTGATTGTTGATAAATTATTTAAAGACAAAACTAAATTTCTGTTTCAGAAGATAAACATTTTGACTCCAATAATTGTAAAATGTAATTAATATTTCTGGTATTGGCATAATAATTGTTTGGAAAGGGCGACTTTTCAAACATCTAGAACCTTCACAGTTTTAAGAAATTTCTCTTAAAAGAATACAAAACCAAGGTGAATTGTCTGAGAATTTTCATCTTTTTTTTGTTTTCAGTGAAGTTAAATGGTAGATAAACATTTTCTCTTACTTTTTAAAAATAAGGACTTCACAAAATAAGAACTTTTGAAAATACGGTACGATTGTTAGTTTTTTACAATAATTATTAATTAGGTGTAATAATAATTATTGTTCGGAGGACCTACCACCATATGGCTATCCATTTCCTCCAAGGAATTATCAATCCAGTAAAGTCCAGACTTATCTTTCTGACCACATTCGTATCTGGCGATCAATGCCAAATGGGTAACGGCCAAAGTCAAAGCGGCTGCCCTGGCTTCTAAGAGTCTCGGGTCTAAAGGCGGATACATACTGCGAACCATATCGTCAACCCTACTAGAGATGCCTTTAGCACTCTAAAATGCACAATACTGAGCATGGAAAATATATAATAGAATATATTTTTCATACATCGACTATTTGACTGAAATTTCCAGAAACTGGGGTTGAATTCATTGCCAGCGTTGTCAGACGCTCCGTAAGGTACCGACAGGTTTTCAGGATCGCTAAACAGTGAGGAATTAGTCCCGTTAAGGTCGTCAATCCACTGCTCATTTGTTAAAATATCGTCAAAATTTAAATTAACTTCACCAAGTTCCACTTCCGGTTTTTCTGGCTCTATTAATTGTTTTTCAGGCCTGTAACATAATTACTTAAAGGTAGTACAGTTATCCATGCATTGCACATTTTGTTACCTTGAAGTTTCGTTATGAGCATCTATGTAAGTCGACTTATAAAGCAACTTTTGTCTTCTGCATATTACTATTAAAATTACAAAGGCACTTACAAAAATTGCCGATAAGACTCCAAATGCTATTGCAGCTACCATTTCCGCATAGTCTGGAGACATTTTTGTTATTTTTTTTTATTATTCTGCAAATAAATAATTAGTAGTAAGTTGGAATTTGGCGATTTAGTATGATTTTATTAATTTTTAAAGTAAACCTTTTCTAGAACGCAAACGTACCAGTTACCATAAACTTAAATTGTTATTATCTAGTTCCAACGTAGATACATCATTTTGAAATTTAAAACTAAAACGGAATTTATCTCCACTTTGATAATCAGCAACAGGTGGTTATTTATTTAGGCATTTACCGTTCAACAAAAAAGGAAAAAAGATCACAACAAAAGTTTTACACCCCACAGAAATTTCTTCTTTAATAGAATAGAATACTGTCTACTATAGTTGACCTCCATTTACAGGTTGGTGTGAACATGAATTGATTCCGAATCATTTAATCATCTGAACTGATCACTGTATTCGATTTAAACTTGTTCAAATGATTAATTGATTATGATGTGATTTATTCAGAACCCCCCGCATTCTTCCAGTACCTTCATATTTTCTTCAGTTTAGAGCCAGAACCAAATGCTGCTTTGTGCAACTTAACGGTATATCAGATAATTCCCCTAGAACATTCCTCTGGGATTGGGAGGGGTATCTCGTTCTTCCTGTGACGTATTCACAGACCTGTGACATATGATACGAATGCGAATGATGAATGCAACTTGATTGTCTTTTCAGTACGTATTTGCACAAATTAACGTTTGGTTATGTCCTTAGTTCAGTTGTTCAGTTCAGAATGAATAATTGATTTAAAACGGTCGTAAACAAAATAATTTCCATTCTGGACAGAGAAAGTGGGCCGATTTTTAAATTTAATGTACATCGTGAGGAAGTAATAAAAGTGTAGTCTTGTAAATCTCTAATGCATATATTAATATGAAAGTTGAATGATTTATAAACTTTATTTTGTAAAGTTACTCAAAATTACGAACAATTTTACTATAAATAACTATTTCATACATTTGTCCTATTTTTTTATAATGGTCAATTAAGTTAGATTCAGAGCAAATATAGTTTTACGTGCACTACACTAATGAATAGAGTAAAGGAAAAGGCCTACTTCTCTTCTATAACTGTCTATCATTTTCGTGTTCGGTACAGGTTATGTTTCCTTTTCTCTAGATTTTAGGCACAAGGCATAAGTGAAATTAAAAAAAGAGCGCAAAATGTCTAATGAGGACCGTAATAACTTGAATAATGTACACGACGAAAATAGTTGTCAAACTAAAGAAATATCACCGTCTTATAATAGTATAGACCAAATCACAAAGGTAATGTACATTTATTAAATTTGTCATCTTTGTAGCGAGACTTGTTATAGGATGGATATAAAATACTAATGGAAGCAATAAGAAATGCTAATGCTTTACCGAGTAGAAGAGATTGGGATTTTTACGGAACTCACGAGAGTTTTAATACCATCATAACTACTGAGAGTAACAAGATTTTAAAACAGATAAATTCTATTTTGCGTAGCAACGACATAGAAGGAAATATTCGTAATAGAATATTGGAGGAAAAAACAGAACTTATGATAGAAGCAAATGATATGATTCTTGAAAAAGCAGCTAATAACATAGATGAAATGAATGGCATAAGAAAAACAGTTGTCGAACCTGTTGTAATCCAGACCGTATGTGCACAGTTACCAGTTAATGGGTCTTGGAATCGTGTTAACAACGCTACATTTTCAGTTAGTTCTTCTATCACCTCGGAGGTTGGTTAACTTAGAATTTTGCTTGTCAAACTGGCATGTTCATACTAGATTATTTTATTTTTAGTCCTCTCAAAAGTCTGCAAATGCTATTCGTTTATTAACGGCTAAAAATATTGTGAGACCTCAAAAATTTTTTAAGGATAAAATTATTAATAGTAGTAAATATCCTTGGGAACCACGAATAAAAGAAAAACCAAATTCATTAAAACCTTTGGCTTTATTCATAGAAGAAACGCAAAATGGGGAAGAGTAAGTATTTTACTTTGTATTTAGTTTGTATTTATTTATTATATATTTATAATATATTGGAAGTAGTGTATAAGTTGACAGAAGGGACTAAATGTACAATTATTTGTTCAACGCAATGTATTTAATACCACAAATTTTGACCTCAAACATTATTTTCTTGTAAAACCTAATGTTAATTCTTTTTATCGGAAGTTGTTACAATTTGTTTGGTGAAATTATTGGGCTGGTACAAGTATAAAATTACAAAATTTAATGTCCTAAATTTGTTTTACCGTAGATACACTCACCCTTATGAATTCGAGCTAGAGAGGTTTACACCACCAGCCGACCAATTAAAAAAGGTGATTCCCGCTATACCATTAAAAATTGAGGATACTCCCCTTATAGAAGTTAATGAACCCGCACAAATTGAGGAGTTAATTGAAGTACTCAGAAACTGCAAGGAGTTTGCCGTCGACTTGGAACACCACTCTTATAGATCTTTTATGGGCATCACTTGTCTAATGCAGATATCCACGAGGAAACAGGATTACTTAATAGATACCTTGGCATTGCGCGATAAGCTGTATATGTTGAATGAGGTTTTTACCAAGCCATCTATTGTTAAGGTAAGTTTTTAAATGTATATTTAGGAAGTAGTTGGTGTTAATATGGTGAAATTACATGTCCTAATTTGTTTTGTATTTAGTTTAAAATCTAAGTAATTAAGTTTTATTAGATTAGGGTGCCAGCAATTATTTTTCCAGGGGCTACGTGTCAACTGATGTCAGGGTCAAATATAAATCACTCCATGTGTTCATATCTGTTTGAGCCATGGTATAATTATTTCAAAAAAGATTTATAAAAGCATGATATATATAAAGATTTTTTAAATACAATATTCTGAAAAATAAGAAAATCCCCAAATAGTTTAAATATTCACTTAAAACAAGCTACTTAAGTTTTGAATGTGGGTAAGCTTATACAGACCTGGAATTTTTATTTGGAAGCACTGGAGATTCTATTACGTGCATTTCAAATGCATGGAATATTGGTAGGGGTCAGTAGCAGAAGATGTAGCAGGAGAAGACGTCATACGTAATGTATTCCCCTACAATGTTTAAGCTGACAAACTGACGAAGTCGGCTTGATAACACGTAATTTGTGGTAAAACGTGAGGCAAATACGTGATGCATAAACACAGAATTGTAACATTATACGGCCCTTTTTTTTGTGTCGTCAAGATTAAAATTGCGTTGGGCGACTTTTGCGAATTTTTCCACACCAAATGGCTATAATTGTTGAAATCTGGCAACCATGTTGTCCTGTTGGGTGTCGGCAGCACAGTTTTATTAAACTTACGCAAAGACGGCTCGAAGCTAAATGGTCGCGAAACGTGAAACGTTGCCGATCTTGTCGAAGACGGCTGATCTTGCCTTCGAGATGCCGAAGGCGGAGCTAGACGGTAGGGGAGTACGGTCGTGTGTTTTCTGATAGATGGGCCTTTGGCAATATTTTGTGGAAGGTATTATTTTAGGTATTATCTTAGCATTTTATATGCTTCCAAATTGAAGTTCCACACGTGTATATGTTGTTTTAGATTGCATATAAGCAAATCAACTTGCCCGTTTTTAAGAAAACTTTTGTTTACTTAAAAACAGGCAAGTGTTAATAAAAAAATGTTATGCCCCCTCTAAATTACCTCAACTATACTACCACATAAAAATATTTACAAAGAATAAATGCACTTGACAATAATATTACTGTTTTCCATTATATGTATGTACGATATTGTTTTATGGTAAGGCAATAACTGACAAATAAGTTAGTTTATCCTCCAGATGGAATCCTACAGGGCGCCTCCAAATGATTTTTACTCATACCATTCACGGTTTTAGATATTTCACGGAGCAGACATGGATATACAATGGTTGCAGAAAGATCTGTCACTGTATGTAGTAAATATGTTTGATACATATCATGCAGCAAAACAACTGGGTTATACAGGACTCTCTTTGGCTTTTCTAATGCAGAAATTTTGCAACTTCATGCCTAATAAACAATTTCAGTTAGCGGATTGGAGAATAAGGCCATTGCCCGATGAGTTGAAGACTTACGCTAGAGAAGATACACATTACTTGATATACATATACGACATGATGAAAAATGAACTGATTGATAAAGCTAATGGTCAGACAAACCTTTTATTGTCAGCACTAAATAATAGTACCGAGACGTGCAAAAAGGTAATGTAGCAAATTTAATTAAACGTTAAGCTATTATTTTTTCTCGCCTTTTAGAGATATTTTAGACCAGTTCTGCGGGAGGACAGTCATTTGGATTTCTACAGAAAGTGTAAAAGGTTATTTGACAATAGACAGCTGTATGCCCTGAAAGAATTATATAAATGGAGAGATCAACTTTCCAGAGAGCAAGACGAAAGTACTGGGTAATTAGTTTTAATTGCTTAATCAATGCAAAATTCTCTATTTTATTTTGCATGTTGTAGGTATGTTTTACCTAATCATATGTTGCTGCAAATATCAGAAACGTTGCCAAGAGAAATGCAGGGTATTTTAGCATGTTGTAATCCAATTCCTCCACTAGTTAGGTCTAATTTACTGGAAATACATCAGATTGTACTAAGAGCTAAGGAGCAATCTCTAGAAAAGGTATTCAAAATATGTATAATTGATGTTTTATTTTTTTTAACCTGTTCTAATTTCATGTACCACTGTTCATTAAAACTCGATATTTACCACTCATATTTTTTATACAATGAATTAGGTAATCAGGTGATGGCTTTGTATGTTCCAAATGAAATGCACACATGCGGTTCTCTTTTTTGCAGCGATGATGCGACGCCGATAACTGCCGTCACTATTTATTTTTCAGTTTAATCTTGGTACACACTGGTAGCAAGTGCCACCACTTCTTTTGATATGCCACTGACAACGCCTCTGTGGCGAATATCATTGACTTTGCTATAGGTGAATAGTCTCTTAACAGAGATGGATATATGTTCTACTGTGTTCCATGTATTAAACAATGTGGCACACGGTTGTATTGAGTTGTTCTATTTTCCATAAAGTATTATCATCCAATTTACCACAACTGAGTTGTGTATTGCACATCACGCTGTTAAAAAAGTTGCACATCACGCTGTTTTTTCTAAAAAACCGAATGTTATATATTCCGTATGTTATACCGAAATTCCATATATTGTGAGTTTATACTACTTGTGTACTTATTCATATATTTATCTCTTAGAATAATTATATTTTTTCACGCCCATTTTTTTAAGAAACATCTTTGTCGGTTATTAAATCTTACCAATTTCATTCAGTACTCTTCTCACTTTTACGAGTAATGTTTTGCTAGTCATCATTTACGCTTACGCTTCTCCTTTCAGCCAATTTTGAAAGAAGACACAAGAGCTAGGGGTATAACAAAAAAATGTCCAAAATAAATGTCGACAGCCCTCTGCACTGTCCCCATGATTTGACGAAATCTGGAGAATTTCGCGATGATCTGCCTACTGTTATGGGCAAGAGCACTGCAGAAAATTTGAGAGACATCACCAATGTTAAATTGGAAATTGAAAATGACATTTCTGTTTATACACTGTTTAATGAAGCAGATGATATAGATAACAAAGTATGTAGTTATATTTTTTAGCGAGTTAACTTCTACATAAATATCTCATTTCAGGAGAAAAGTGAAAATAATCTACACAGTTTTACATTCTTGAGCCCTTTTGAACGTTATAAGTTAGTGAAACCCTTCATTCAAGCAGAAGAAGAAAGATTAGCCATTGAGAAGGCTGAAGAGGAAGAAAAGGCTAAATCTGATAATAACGACCCTAACAATATTTCGCGAAAAGATACTCGCACCGATGAAGAACGTATTGAGTCTGTAAGTTATTCGTTACACGGTATCTTTTATTTTGTTGGATGAAAATATTGGCTTCGTGCATTGTATTATTTTATTTAACACAATTTTAACACAAAATTATTTTATTTGACATTATTATAAAATTTAATCACTGATTATAAAAGACGCCTTAATTTTGAATATCAAAATTGAAAGAATAAATTTGTTTAACAAATATAAAATGAAAATAACAAAATTTACCTCATAACATGTTATTTGCTCTTGTCAGTAAGTGTTTGTATTGTATTTTCCCCTTGAAAGTGTCTGGAAAAATGTTTTTGACTGTTTCAGAAACTTTTTTATTCACAATCTTGAATTTTTATGAAACACAGTATTGGTGCCTGTTATTTTTATTTAAGACATATCTTCTTCTGACTATGACCAACATTAATTTTATAGATACGTGAACATTTCTTAAGTCTAGCAAAGAAAACAGGGCCAGCAACTGTAGACACAGATGGGGAACAAAATCTCATTCAAATGGGAGGTACTAAAAGGAAACGTGCACCGTCTCCCCAAGAACAAGAGTATTCATCACAAGAAACTGATTTACAAACAACCGTTCCCAATCTTAACAAAGGAACCTTTAATCCAAGGAAAAGAAAATCGACCGATATGAATAATGGAAGTCCAAGTAAAGTCACGAAATCCAAGGATGCGCCATTAAGCGCGGAGAAACGAAAATTTAACAAAAAAAAAATGGAACGCGCAAAAGAAATCGAATAACTCAGACGACCATACATCGCCCAATGAAAGGATAGATAATAGAAATAGACAACCTAATTTTAAGAAACGTGGACAATATCACAAAAATAACGATGGCCGTCAGAGGAATGATCCATTACAGGAAGGTTCAGATAATCATCAGTACCATCACAGGGAGGCACACACTGGAGACAATTTCACAAATACATCTGATGGAAGGCCGACTCGGGCAGAGAGCAGTCGAGGGAAAAATAAAAATAAAAACTTCAAAGGTCACCAACAGACGAATAGACCCGCACATGGTGAAGATTTTACTCCTTATGATTACTCCTCTGTCGATTTTAGGCAGTTTCAGGGAGGAGCAGGTGGGACACAAAGAGTGCAAGAGGTCAAGAGTACTTTTAGGTCAAAGGTATTAGTAGGATAAAATAATGATTTAGCGTCTTGTTTTATTATTTTTTTTTAGGGAAAGAAGAAGAAGGGTCCCAATAAGGGTAACCAGAATAAGTCTTCTACTTTCGCAAATTTTGGAAGACATGGAGGCAGAGGGCGCTAATGTAACCACATTTATATATATCAAAGGTCAATATTTCTTTTGATTTATATACACGTATTAGGCTGTTAATTTTTTTTTATCTTGCAGTTGCCTTTATGTTTTGAAATTTTTAAATGTTTAAAGTGTAAAAAGTACTATCAAATATTGTTTTAATTAAATTTTTAGTCTTTCATTCTGAATACTTTTCCAATATGAAAGGATGAGTATTCAGTTCACGGTAAGATATGAAAACTGCAGGAAGGCAGTCAGGAAAAGGTCATGTTTTGAAAATTAACTGATAAATGTCATGCATAAATTTTGAGAAACCTATTTTTTTTTTTAAATAAAGAAAAAAATTCAAGAAGCAAGAAGTTACTTTTATGTAAAAAACAATGTTCAAAAACTACATATCCAGATTTCGACCTCATTAGGTCTTATCAGTGATATATGTATTTGATATTTGGTCACACAGTATACACAGTGTTTGACAATGAACGAACATATTTGTCTATATTATGCTGACCAGGACAGCATACAATGGTGTTACCTAGAAGGTTTTGTCCTCTGATGGTGAATGATGAAGAAGGGGGAATCATTCTTGCTTCATGAGGTTTTAATAGGCTCACCGTTAGTGCGTGCTTTGGGAAGGACATCTAGTGGCTGCTGACTTTGTCAGACCCACTGGAACACATTTAGTTCTATTTAAGGACACTAGAGGGCGGTACTTTCTGGGTAACACTATCGAATGCTTTCCTGGTAAGGATATAAGCCTATCGCCCTTTTTGTCATCGTTGCTATCAGATATATCACATGATGAGACCTACTGAGGTTGAAATGCGGAGATCTAGGGTCTAATGGTGAATTATGATGAAAGGAATCATTCTTGCTTGTAACTTGTAACTGGGTTACCATTAGTGTGACTCCGGGAATGATATCTTGTGGTTGCTGACTTACTGACAAGCTAATCCCATTTAATAACACCACCGGATGCTTAAAACCGACTAAAAAATGAAAATCCAAAATTATTAGAAAACAATGTGTCAAACTTAGTTTTCAAAATGTATACTCTCAAAATGTATATTATACTCAATATTTATACGTATTCAGTACTCAAAAAATATATCAAGATTGGACATCCGTTTTAAGAATTATTGAGTTGGACAATAGTGTTTTAAAAATACGTTTTTGGTATAACAGGCCTCTAAAAGTCTCTTCACCTGCTATAAACTACTCAGCTATAAACTATTCAGCTGCTTGTCTTATCGTTTTGTTAAGAATCTATAATATATTTTTTAAATTACTACTTTACTGGAATTTCCACAAAAGAGCATTTAGCCTTCATTATTGAATGTTGTCACATTCAGCACTGATCAGAATAAGTTTTTTTTTAAACAATTAATAACAATTTCATTAATGCTGCTGTGCTGTGTTAGAAAAACTAAAAAGAAAAAAGTATTATTATTTTTTTTGAGGATATGGGATAAAAAAGATTTGGGAAAATGAAAACCACCTTAATGTTTCTGTTGTCCACTAGATGGCAACTTCTGCGAAAAACTTGATTTCTGAATAATCAACCTATCTTTGTACATATGTATCTACTTTTTACCTGTGTACCTATATTTATTTTTCATATTGTATATCTTTTTTCTAATATCTCCCTTATCTACTCATGTATTTGATGCGTAAACCTTTTATTGGTAATTATTTCACATTATTTTAGGATTGTGTTACGGTTTTGGGATACCTATTATAGTCGGTATCAAAATCATTCATATTTTGTGACACTTGTTTGAACCTGCAATCTTTCAACAGTCTCAACCGATAACTTTAACCAATTAATAGTTAACCAGTTTCTATGGCGTGTTTTTACTTACATTGCATACAATAGATACATATGCTGTATATTATATTCCGTAGGAATATATTACATACATATATAAAAATACCAGTTTTGTTGTTTTTTATAGTCCAGATTTTTATTTTGCCGGGGAAAGAGAAAGCACATGAAAATAATAAAAAGACATGTATGTATCAAGAGACCATGTGTATGTATCAAACGTTAATTTGTGCAACTGTGAACTGGTTTTGGTCCATATTTTGCCAGATGGGCTCAGTAAATAAATGCTGTGATCGCGTCATGGTAAGAGGCGACTTCCTCCCGATCCCAGAGGAATATTCTAGGAAAATTATGTGGTGATATTGATAAGTTGCACAAAGCAATACACTGGAGTCTCCAAAATTTGGCCCTCCAAAATTCGTTTACCTCCACAATTTGGCGAAAAATCCCTCCGCAATTCGGCGTTTTTCTATCCCCACTATAACCACGAGCTCTTTGCTCCTGTGCGGCGCGCTATTTGAAATCCTTGCAACATTAGTTTATTGAATAGGAAGCAGAATTATATTTAAAAACGCGATATTCCTTTTTTTATGGGATCCTTTATGTGTATTTATAGAACTCTTACAATTTTTGGCTCCATTACTAAAAATTTACTAAAAATTTGGTCCGCGCACTCCTACGTACATTTTTCACGCCGGCAAAACAACAAATAAGTACAGCCTCACTTGACAGTAAGCACCAATGCCGTGACTTTTCAGTGGCTGTGGTGGGGTACCCCTCTTGAAGCCAAATTCTGGAGACATTCTGTTCCCGAGCTACGCCGAATTTTGGAGACTCCAGTGTATTTGGTTCTGTCTAAATAATATCTATTATTGGTATTTTGTATGGATTTTTGTGTAGAAGATTTTATATGATACATATGAAATTGTTGTAAAATAAATACTTGTTGTTAAAGTTGTAAAATAATAAAAGAGGTCCCTAGTTTGAACTTGTTTGTGTGCTTTATGCTGTTTGTATTTTCTCAGATAAAACATATTATCTTTTTTTCTAAAGTCATGTTTCTTTGCCCTTTCAAATAATCCCGATTTCTAATTGGATATAACTGTCACATTGTGTTAAAAAGAACATTGAAATTATATGGAATAGGTTCAATAGTAACACTTTTGCTCTAATAATAATGGTACCTAATGTTTAGGTTGTATGAATTATTATGGTTTATGGTGATTATTTATTGTTGCAGAGAGAACTACAAGAAAAACTCTACAACTGTACATTATGGTATATTTTTATTTAACATTTTGTAACAATATATAATTTATTGACACGTTTAAATTACTGAACATGTATAATATATGTACCATATTCATAGAAGCTGCAAGTTTCTCATCTCTACTAGGCATCTGTTCTGTATGGAAACGCTAAGCAACACATCATGTTAACTGTTACTATTAATGAATATTTTAAAGGTGTATATTTACAATTTACAATGCAGTTGCTGCAGCTTTCAATATGGCGTATTTACTTTGGCCGCAAACTCCTCGGAAGTCGTCCAACGTTAGGTCGTCTATCGCTATACCTCCCAGAGCTTTGTTTTTGACATACGCAGCTTTGTTTGCGGCGGACTCTGGATCTTCATAACCTATCCATATGCCATTTTCTTCGTCTTCAGTGGGTAGGTGGTAAGCGTAAGGACCTGAAAATGCCCATAAAAATTGAATACATCTTTTCCGTTTATATAGTGTTATCTTTATAATGTACTGACAACGGGAAGCCTGTTTCGCGATTGATTTGACTGCAGTAGTCGTCTGTGACCTGGTGCCGTTGTACAACCTCCGCTGTATGTAATATATTGTTATAAATTGTAACAGTTGATTGCCTTTCTTATTAGTTACTTTTGTATACATCTTATATTATGCGTACGCCTCTGTTTGCCAGCTTTAATAATAACTAATTTCACCAAATAAATCTACAACTGATGACAATTTCCCTTATTTAATGATATTTGTAAAAGCGTGGTAAACAATTATATTTATTCTCTAGGTGCAAATGTAAGTCTTTTTACCTTTGACCAAAAGAGACAAGGCAGGTAAGTTAGCCAAGATAATTTTTGACGGAACCGCAAGGGCGTAGCCATGGGGGGGGGGGCAATGGGGGCGATCGCCCCTCCCCCAAGTGGTCAAGTAAAAACCAAATTAGTTGGGGGGATTGCGCTTGCCGTTGCCTCCAATGACCTTTTTTTTGCTTTTTTGTTTAATCTACATTGGACCGCCCCCCCCCCCCCCAAAGAAAATACTGGCTACGCCCTTGCGGAACCGTAGCGCAATAGATTACTAAATACACTCAATTTTTACAGTACGTAATACCTTTATTGAATGTTTATTATTGAATTATCGAATAATTAATACAGGAAACAATTAATGATTATATAATATTTAAGAACTAGCCATTTATTTCAGACTTCAATGTGAATATTGTCTAATTAAATTAGCCAATTTAGGTAATTAAATTAGCCAAATTGTTTCTTATGTTTTATTTAACCAATTTCTTATAATGTACCAATATTTATTGTATGCAATACGTAAGTAATTTAGTCCTCACTTAACTTCAAGAACAGTGATCCTTCTTTACTTTCTTCCTTTATTTAAAAGTCATATACTGGTTACATACATATAAGTTATTTTGCAAAGTAACTGACAAAGTAACACTAACGAGGAGGATAAGTAGGGGCTGATCATTTTTTAAAGAAAGAAATTGGAGAGCAGGTATCATTTTATACGTTGCGAAATTTAATTGATACAGTCCCATGGATGTTATCAAAATCTTACATGTCCTTATTAGTAAAACCGACAGATCTGGGCGGCGGGCCATACTCGTACGCGTCATACTACTTACTACTTGTATGTGCAAAAAACAAAATTCATGAAAACAATAAACTGTTGCAATTTGTAAAGAGATGGGTTAAACTTACCCTGTTATTTACGTTGAGATGTGTGAAAACTTTGTGGGCCGCCGCGCTTTTTAGCCGGTTTTACTTATTAGTATTTTCGTGAATATGTTTTCCCTTCTAATACTAGAGATACTGGTCATTCTGTGGTGCCAGTAAAATAAATCTGGGACGAAAAATGTTGGGTCTTTTTGCATATTCGTGGATTTAAAGCAGTGGAAAGCAGTTTCAGCAAACGCAGAAGTTTGTCATAGAAACGGGGAAACAGGTCGATTTAGGTTGTAGAGGGACACACACATATTTTTTACAATTTCACCTTATTCACGTAAGATCCATATGCGGGTTAGTAAACCCCTGAAAAAATCTTAAATGGCAAGAATGGTCAAATGACATATTTGAATGTCTCTTCATTCTCTTTTCGGTGGTGGTGTATTTTTTAAATTTGTTTCAGTAGGTCCTGAGAAAAAGCTATTTGTCAGTTAATTCTGAAAGTCATTTTCTTAGGACCCATTGAACGAAATTTAAAAAATATGCGCGGTACCGCAATGGCTACTAAATAATTTTTAAATATCAAGCATGTTACATCACTACTTGAAATGAAGTGGGAACTAAATTTATTTTCAAGTTACAAAGGATGCTATTAAAAAAAAGGCTTCTTAAGGATTGTGAGAAGCAACACGGATTTTTCCGTGCCACTGCATGTTTTTTCTTGTTCACGTTCGTATCTTTACAAATATCGGAGACATCCCCTTTTAATACCATTGCGGGACACCCGGTGTATGTTAAATCGATACTTACCCCTTCTTTTCGTGGAATCGGGTACTTTTTTAAACGTCGAAGACCCCTTAACGCCCAGTCCGGTTCCTAGTTTCGTGCAGATTTCGGGGTAGCTAAGGAGTCCAGCTTCCTTGGTTTGCGGACCGGGATCGCCAGGACCATCTAGGTCCGGTATGGGGATGTTATCTACGGGAGTATCGCTTTCCAGCTTCCACGTCCTTCCGTACGTTGGTATGCCCACAACGATTTTGTTGGCAGGCGTTCCGTTGTTTAACCTGCCGAAGAAAAGCGGGAATAATGTTCATGAAATAATGTTCGACCCAAAAAATGTTCGCCATGGACTAGAGCACGATATTCCCATATACAGTAAGCAACGAGAGTCATCACACACCCACTTTTTGAAGTTTGCTTAAATTCTGATAATTTTTGTTTTATAGCATTGCTTTTTTTGCTTCTGACAGGATTATAGCTTATGGTATTCTGCGTCTAATAAGCTGAACTTGAAGGCGGTATGTCCATTCTGTGAAAAGATATCCCTAAAAGTAAAATTTCAATGTTTTCAAAGAAACGTAAATAACTCCGAAAATATTAAATCTCTCGAAGTTGTTGGACTCGTATTAAAGGGAAATCTTCAGTGTATCTATTTGACTAGCTGAGTCATTTTGAAAAAAAATTTCCTAGACATGAAAAAAATCTAAAGTTGAACCAAAAATATCACGAAAATTCAAAAAAAGCCCTGTACGCCACACATTACTCCAATAAAAATTTAGGATTAATATCCCTCTAAATATCTCTGTTTTATTAAAATTTCAGGAACAGTGATTTTTACGAAAACGATACTAAGGATGGTAGAATTTTGAATTTTCATGATATTTTTGGTTCAACTTTAGATTTTTTCATGTCTAGGATTTTTTTTTTTCAAAATGACTCAGTTAGGCAAATAGATACACTGAAGATTTCCCTTTAATACGAGTCCAACAACTTCGAAAGAGATTTACTATTTTCGGAGTTATTTACGTTTCTTTGAAAACATTGAAATTTTACTTTTTTCGCGATATCTTTTCACACAATGGACATACCGCCTTCAATTTCGGCTTATTAGACGCAGAATATCATAAGCTATAATCCTGTCAGAAGCAAAAAAAATCAATGCTGTAATACAAAAAATTATCAGAATTTAAGCAAACTTCAAAAAAGTGGGTGTGTGATAACTTTCGTTGCTTACTGTATGGGGCATTTCACGCCAATTAAGTGAGGTCAAAAAAAATTATGATTTGAAACATATCAGAATCGATAGTACTTGCTAAAAAACTAACTTCCCTAAAATTTTAGATTTTTTGAGCCACAAGGAGGGGGATGGTGAGGGTGAGAAATACAAATTTTTGTTTCGACTAAAATTTCAATTTTTCACAATAAAAAAATGAAAAAAACATTAAAAAGAAGGTTGCAATGGTTTTCGATGTGTTTTTTTGCGTAGAATACGATAAAAATATTTTCAAAATTATTGGGAGTAGTTTTCACCCCTTATTTTAAGGATTGAAAGTTTAAAATCGAAATTTCGAAAAGTATGACGATTTTTTTTAAAATTTCTTTTTAAATTTCTTTCTTTGTTTTTGTACTTTCGATTAATTTTTAATTCATAATGGGCGTCGCCCAGGAACTGGCCCAAAAAACGGCCCAAAGGTGAAAAAACATGGTTTTAGCGTATTTTCTCATCCTGTGAGATAGTAAATGGCAAGTGAATAATATATTCCAAGGTTTTTGGAGTCGCTGATTACGAATCTAACGTCAGATTTTCAAAAAACAAAATGGCAGATCCAGTATGGCTGTCAACTTTAAAAAAATGGCTAAATTAAAAGAAGTTTAGCAATTTTTAAAAGATTGATCCTTACATTGGATCCACCACCGTATCTTTTGAAAATCTCATGTCAGATTTGTACTCAGCGATTCCAAGAACGTCGATTCCAAGAACGTCGTTCGAGAAGAAGATATGTCGATTAATTGTTTTAAAAAAGATCTTAAACCCAGTTAAGAAGAATAATTTAAACCTTTAATAGTAAATTACCAACATTTCAACTTTATGAATTTTTTATTGATAACGGTGGCTCTTGAAAAAAATTCATCACATACATTTTCGACTTAAAATTTCCCGTAGAATACGATAGTATTTTTTTAAATTTCAAAATTTAGCCATTTTTTAAAAGTTGACTGCCATACTGGATCCGCCATTTTCTTTTTTTTACTGGATCACAGGTTGAGAAAATACGCTAAAACCACGTTTTTTCACCTTTGGGCCAGTTCCTGGTCGACGCCTATTATGAATTAAAAATTAATCGAAAGTACAAAAAACAAAGAAAGAAATAAAAAAAATAAAAAAAAAATCGTGTCATACTTTTCGAAATTTCAATTTTAAACTTTCAATCCTCAAAATAAGGGTGAAAACTACCCCCAATAGTTTTGAAAATATTTTGATCGCAATATATTATTCTACGCAAAAAAAAGACATCGAAAACCATCGCAACCTTTTTTTAATTTTTTTTCATTTTTACAGAGAAAAATTGAAATTTTAGAGTCAAAACGAAAATTTGTATTTTTTCACCCTCACCATCTTTTGTGGCTTAAAAAAATCTAAAATTTTAGGGAAGTTAGTTTTTTAGCAAGTATTATGGATTCTGATATGTTTCAAACATAATTTTTTTTTGACCTCACTTGGCGTGAAATGTCCCATATGTAATAACGAACCATCCAAAAAAAAAACTTGAAATCAAAAATTGACCAAACAAAAAAAGACGTATTTCTATTCTTAATTTTAAGTTTGGAACCTTATTGAATTATCAGGGTTGTCACTTTATGTGATTATTTATTTTCCAATCGTGACAGCTACTTGTCAAAAGTTTGACAACAACAAAGTTTCGCTTCGAGCTTCGATATAATCACTATTTCCTATCTATAACTATCTCTCTCGTTCATAGTTAGATTTGACATTTTTTTTTTTGGATGACACTTTATAATACATAAAGAATTACAAAACTTTTGTATTGAAAGTTTTTTGTATTTTTTACGATTCACCTTGTACGTGGCTGTCAAACAAAAGGACACGCTGTACATTTTAGGTATAGGAAATGCTAGTACACCTTAAAAGGGAAGGAAAAAAACGAAGCGAAATATATCTTATAATATAGTATGTTCTATTTAAAATAGGCTACTTAATACAGGAAAGTTTTGTTCAAGTTTGACCTTGTATTTTGAGCGTCCTGTACATTTTGTCGTATTTCTGGTGTACTTGACAGGAAGCTCAACCTTTCATGCTCACATGGTAACAATATTTACCATAGAATTTTACCATAACAAAAGTTGTATTTTTCTAGGGGTTGAGTTTTTATGTTATTTTTAAAATATCTTCAAAACCTTTCATTTTAAAAATATAATATGGTTATTAAATTGACGTGAGATTAATGGTTAGAAATTAAATATAATTAATATTCACTTGGTGTATCCGGAAGTGGCAGAAAGTTGTTATTATTTTAGATCTGTAGAGGATATCATTTGTTGTCTGTAACACGGGCGCATTCACCATAATTAACAAAACGGTAAGCATTTATTTTTTTCAGACCAGTCTCTCGAAAATAATGCTTTTAAATATTATATATTGTAAATATCTATGTACCTAATCCTAAATTTACACGTGCTATAAATAAAAGTGTGTGGGATATATAAGCAGTTTCTGTTTGCACTTGTTTCTTAAATGTCTTCAATTTTGCATTCTCTATCCTTAATAGCTATTGCCATAATATGATATTAATAATACCCCTATGTATTAGTTTAGGATTGCGAATACTTCGAAATTAGGGATGTAATTTTAATATTCGTGACGGAAAATCCAGGCATTATACAAGATCGTTGGGAAAGTCTTACCAGTATTTGACCCAGGCGTCAATATTTTCGTCGCTTCTTCTGTCAATCAGTTCGTACAAAGGTGACGGAAAGTCAGCTAGTTTCTTATTACGTTGCGGTGTATAGAAATCAAAGGCGTGGAGAACGATGAAGTCCAGATGGGGTGCCAGTGCCCTTGCGTCGTAATATACTAAAAATAAGCAGACATAAATTTAGTAAGAATAAGAAAATCTAATAACGAATCAGTAGATGTTTGGTGGATGAAAAATCGGTAAGCGTTTCTTTGCGACAAGTTGATAAATTAAAAAAAGCATTAATTATTTTCGAAAAACTCGGCAAAATTGTCCCATGTGTATTACTGCATAAACTGTAACAAACTTAACAAAATACATCAGTTCATATTAATTTATCTTCCCTCCCATCTCCACCGGTGCAAAAAAACGTCGAAAAAATGAAATAAACACAAAAAATCTACACAGATAATAATAATGTGTCAAATTGACAAGATCAACCACACACAGCTGAAAAGAGATTTCCAGGAGAAATACCTATAAGAACCGTGTGACAAAGTTGCTGAATACGGTTTTATCTGGAGGCAATCTTGTCAAAGCTATCGATTCGTCGGTTATGCCGATACTAAAACTCCTTCGGAATAGTTAAATTGTCCATTACTGACCTCAAAGAGCTAACCGACTTACTAGGAGGCTTTTAACTAAATATAGACACACCAAGTTTTTACATACCAACACGTCACTAATCAAACATTAATTTCTGCGAAGACGAGGTCAGAGGGGTCTACTAAACATCAAAATTTTTGCCTGAAGCAAGAAGCTTCCTTAAGAAGAAAACTACCCATTAACAGGGACCCTTTAATAACAGCAGTAGCAACGGAGAACTCTGGATATTACACCTTTGAGTCAAGGCATATACCTGTATCAACAGAACAGGAGCTCCAATGGATGGAACATTCTCTATAGGCGTCAGAATTTAAGATGCCAGCGCCAGTGCGGAAAAAATGCGAACTAACGATTGGGACATTAGCCGTTTGTTTTTACATTGCTGTTAATGTGATTTATATTCAAGTTACCGCTTTAATTTATTATTTATGTGTAGTATTTGATTATTTACTGCCTAAAACACTAATTGTGATCAAGGTTTACTGTTTACAAGTTGCTGGCATAATTGTAGTGATTTTCTTTTGAATTTTAGACTGATAGAAGATACCTATGGAAGACATATTTTTGGGTTGGATCGGTTTATTTTGAAAAGTTTTAATAAATACTTCCAGGTATACACGTGTTTTTTAAAAAAAATGGTTTAACATTTTAATTGAAAACAGTTTTAAGTAGAATGGCAGACATTAGATTGAGTATCTTGAAATATATGGAATATTTAGATGGCACTGTAAATTCAAAGTGTGTTTATGAGGGTAATATATGTACAATAACCTTAAAAATAGTAAAACTTACATCGATAAAAGTAATCCTCCTCAGCAAAATGAAGAGAACAGACTCTCATAAATTTACTGACAGGCTTTCCTATCCTCAGTTTTAATATCCAAGCCTTGCGCTTATCTATACGTTCCTTTGACCAAATTTATTTATAAGGCAAACTTGATGCTTTTCTTGTTCAAGAAATATATGAAAAGTTGATTGGGGATCCCTCTTAATCCAGGACAAACAACGAGGTACACAACAATAGTGATTGATTATAAATATAATACTCACAAAATAACGCTAATATAATAATTTTTAATGAATACAACACAAATATAAACGGAAAACTTTCAAAACACAATGGCACTCAAATGGAAGTTTGAATAAACGATGTCCCAGTCGTTAGTTTGTTGAGCGACCACCAGGGAGCGTAACGCTTATCTTGTTTATGTTACCTATAGGGCCGTTTTCCAAAAATGTTACAGCCAGACTATATTATCGCCAGACTATATCGACAAGCGAAATTCATTGAAATTATTTCCCAACGGCTTCTTGTACGCCGAAGGCTTCTTGACAGCTATTCAGGGTTATAAAAACGAGAAATTAACAGAAGCATCGTCGTCCTCAAGGACGACATCGAAGACATAAGATATATGCAGAAAATGTGGATCTAAAGGCGAAACTACAGAACACCCTCGCGCTATCAGAGTCAGCATATATCGGCGGGCAGCACAATCAATTTGCGAAGATCCACAAACAACTGGCACTCAAGCATTGCCTGTTAGCGACGGCTCTGTCATATCTTAAATATAGTTTTGAAGTTGTGCTGTAATCAGAAGTAGCACTGATGTACTGGGATTAGCTAGTTATCCGTAACCTATTGGACAGTGAACTTCAATCGACCAGATATTGTGCTGATAAACAAAGAACAACGAAGAGAGATCATCATAGATCTCGCATTGCCAGCTACCCACAATATTCAGAAGGCTGAATGCGGAAAATTAGTCCAATCAACGAGCGAAAGCCCCCATGTCAATTGGTCACTAATTGTTATCAGCAAACAAAAAAATATGGTAGTATAGAGAAAAAAATTCTAAGACACCTAGCGTTTTTTGCTACTCGAGTTTCAATGGCGAACATAACCAAAAAAATTCGCAAAAGTCAAAAAAACGTTTTTTTGCAAATAAAAAAAAAGTTTCAAGTCCTACACAAGAAAGTTACATTAGAAAGTTGTAGGTCTTAAAAATGCGTGCCGAATGAAATTTGAACGAAAAAAAATCGGTTCATAAACATTTGAGAAAAAACTAAAAAAAAACGTCAAGAACTGCGTTTTCGTATTTTTGCTGTATAAATTCCAATTTTGTTTGAACAGACCTCTTGTTAACTACAAATATGGCCCAAGACAAGCGGAAAATGATCCTTATTTCAAAAATTTAATAAAGTTTCATTTTTTCGAGTTATAACGATTTAAAAAAAGACGTTTTCAAAACTCAGCCTTTACAGAGGCAAAAAAGATAGTACAGAAACGATCATGGGCTCATTTTATTCGCGATGACTGTACTTTTTTGCTATTAAAAAACCAAATCGCTTTTATTTAATTTTTACATGAAAAAATGCGTTGTAAAATTGTATTTTGCCTTGTATCGAACCGAGTTTTTTCCGAAAACTTTTTTAATTTTGGTTTTACATTTTTGGCCGTTGCATATTTGGCATTCAAAACACGCATTTAAAAAAAATGAAGGTCCTACGACCTCAGGGACACGAAATATATTTTTTGTTTGTTTTAATTCCTGACAGCGTTGTATACGTCCGATTGACTTCATTTTTACACGAAATATACTCTTTTATTTTCTTAAAAAAATATATTTCAAATCATTTCGCATAAATGAAGTTGACATAATTGTTTGCGAAAGTACAGCGTTGGGTGCGGCACGCGCTAGCCAGCGCACGGCGACAGAGTGGAGGGACACTCCGCTTGGGCGCATCGAAAACTAAACACGATTTCAAATCGATCGCGCTTTGCAAAATTATCTTTTCCTCCGCTTAAAAAAAATTATCTCGGCTCCCTGAGGTCGTAGGACCTTCATTATTTTTTAAATGCGTGTTTTGAATGCCAGTTTTCAAATATGCAACGGCCAAAAGTGTAAAACCAAAATTAAAAAAAGTTATTCGAAAAAAACCGGTTCGAAAAAATGATACAATTTTACATCGCATTTTGTTATGCAAAAAATTAAATAAAAGCGATTTGGTTTAATAGCATGAAAGTACAAGTCTTCGTAATCATAACTTGTATAAAACAAAGTCGCTTCACTTTCTGTCCTATCTACTACCTATGTTTGCTTAGATCTTTAAACCTACGCAACGATTTTTGATGCGGGTTTTTTTTTAGATATAGTTATCCAAGAGGAAGGTTTATATGTATAATTCATTGCATAATCTAGTAGAGAAACATTGATAATTGTCGACGTTTCTATGTGATGTCATAAATAAACACATTTTTTGCGCTTACATTGCAAACGCTGGCTGAACCCTACAAGATAGATCAAAATAATGTTTACAGTATTGTTCTTAAAAAGGTTCTACAAAAAAGTACCCGATGGTATTTGTTCACATCTCTTAGGCGATTTAACCCACAATAACCATTTTTTATATTTCCGTGCGAAGCGACGTGAAGTCTTTTTTATTTGCGAATAAAATGAGCCCACGATTGTTTCTGTATCGCTATAAAACTGAGTTGCAAAAACGTTTTTTTTAGAATCGTTATACGAGATAGCTAATTTCTCTAAAGAGACTTTTTGATTTTTTGAAAAAACAATTAGTGACCGATTTTCTCCTCGTTGATTGGGCTAAATATGAGAACCTAACAATCGAGCTGAGGTGTCTTTGGAGGTTAGAGAACGTAGAGACATACACATTGGGACTACCTCATGACATCATTCGAAATGACTACAAGGCAGCCTTGTTACAAATTTTCCACAATTTCCTCGCCTCGACTGAGCCTAATTTCTGCTGCGGGCAGAGATGGGTAAACAACTCATCATCATCTTCAGCAGGAGTGGGTGAACGTTTATCAGTGTTTACGCTGAGAAGTGTCGGCGATAAAGTCGGCGAAATAATAATAATTAATGGCTTTACTGGATTAGGTAACAAAATTCATATGGGCGACGTTTAGTACTAACAAAAAGACTATACCAACACTTAACCTCTGAACTTGGGAAGAGTAATTTAAAATTATAACCCACGTTTAATCATACTACATGTGTATGTGATAAAATTATCTGGATTATTTTTTTTAAATTCGACGATATGAAATCATTTTGATTTATCACACATTAGTCCGGGAAATATTAACATCTATTAAAAAAATGGTTTTCCAAGATTTTTTAGTTTTCTAACACGTTTTTTTCTTGGTTTTAAGCGACATATGTGTATATATTTACCAGTGGCGGCTCGTCAGGGGAGGCAGAGGAGGCAGTGCCTCCCCTGTGAAAAATTACAAACAAGTTTTTTTTTTATAAACCTAGATACTTTAATTTTATTTAATAAAATTAAAATTTAATATACTACCTATAATACTTTAATTACCTTTCATTTTTAAATTCATATATGGGGTAAAAAATTTCTAAATATAAAAATATTAATAAACATATGTCATAAAGGAGTTCCTGCACTATTATTTGCAATATATTAGCCCTCATAAACGGCCCAGCGCCTAGTCTATCGCCGTGATGGCAAGCCTCCGACGCCAATGTTTTCACATATGTATTTATACGGAATAGGGGACTTCGCGCTCGCAACTATCTGCGTTGCTAACAAATTTAACCCTTAACTCCAGTGGCATTAAAGGTCATTTAAAAAACTGCATATGGGAGGCAAACACGCACCATCTCCCACCTCTCACACCTGACAGCGCAGAAAGCGAGTTATTTGATTTCATGAACCTAACAAACTAACCTACAAAATTTAATATCGTTTATTGTTCTGTGTTTTGGAATTTTCGTTGGAAATTGCCGTTATTCTTGCCGGTTTTTTTTAGTGTTTTGAGTGGTTTAGGAGGATAATAATTATTGAAAGTGTATCATATAAAGTACATTTAGTCGCCTGTCTTATGAGGATACATTGTTTGTTAAAGATTTAAGAGTACCTCTCCCAGATCTAAGTAAAACTTTAATTAATCAGGGTAGAGTATCCGGCTCGTAGTTTTGTTAATACGTGGTATGATAAATACAAATGGCTAAGTAGTTCTTTAACTTTAAATACATTATTGTGTTGGTCGTGTGTATTATTTTCAAATCGTGGAGAAGATGCTTGGACAAAGTCTGGATTTGATAAAATCTTAAAACTTTATCTCGTTCAGTTGACACATTCAAAAAGTCAGGAACATATTAGTTGTGTTTGTAAATTACATCTTTTACGCAAACAAAATATTATGAATGTGATCAATTCAGCCCGCCAAATCTAAATTGACGCAGTCCTGGCAAAAATCTGTATTTTATTTCACTGCATATTTTAGCTGTAAAATAATTTGACGGAAACTCTACACCTTCCCGATGGTTTCGCTGAACCAATAAAATATGTTTACCGTTACAAAAATTTAGAAACAAACATTTTTGCAAAATATATTTGCCTCCCCAAAAAAAAAAAGTCACGAGCCGCCACTGATATTTACATATCTTTACCTGTGCTGTTAACGTTGGGGAGAACTGTGAGGGAAATGAGTAGATTGTCGGGCCTGAAAACGGATTTAAGTTCTTTGACGAGTGAGGTGAACTGCTCTCTATGTTCTGCGGCATTTTCGTCCACAACAGTTTCGCCAGCAAAGGTTTTCTTAACGGAACTCCAAAAAGCGCCTGAAAATAAAACAATAATAGTTAGCATAACACAAAATAATAAACCAAAAATTAAATCCTCAAACGCTTTTGCCGCCAATGTAAAATTTAAAGCGTCAACTACAATTTTTTTGCTTAGTGACTATTGGTGTATAGAATCGTTCTGTCATAAGTAGTAAATAAGTTATATTGATACGTATTTTTTGCAAGTGTACATTCATGGCTAGAATGATAGTAACTTAAAAAAATCGTTAAAATCATATATCTGAAATTTACAACTTTAAACACCCATGATGTTAATATGAGAAGATTGGATGTTAGACAACTGGGTCTGAAAAAAATACAGTGTTCCATTTGAACTAAACAAGTTCAGAACAATCTCGATTTGAAGTTGACAGAGTTTACCATAATAAATTGAAATTCGGTATGGCATTTGAAAATGTATTTTGATTGCAGCTTGTCTTAATTTCCTTTGTTATACGGGAACTTAAATGGGAGCCTGCTGTCCAAAAAAGAGTCATTCGTGACTTTAGTTTGTTGACTGAAAATTGCGCGTTCTTTCAAAATTTGTACAAATGTATTGGGAGTTTAAGTCAAAATAAATAAGTCAGTCATAGACAATTATGCGTCGACTGACTCCTTGAACACCCTGAACAATGGGTTTTTGCAATAGTCCAACTTATCTCTTTAGGGCTAATTTTGTTTTTATATTGATCTATCACTTTTTAAGTTATTCGATTTGTATTTAAAAATATAATATAATATAAACTATTAAATAGGAATATTTAATAGTTTATATTGCAGAAAATATAAAAAAAAAAATCGGATGCAACACATCGTATTTGTTGATTTTTATTTGTTTTAAAACATAATTTTAAATAGGTATGTAAGTTTTTGCTAAAGTTCCGAATATTTTGTGGTTTGCAGTTTTGGTAGAAAAGCAAATGCAAAACATCTAACGAAACCTTCCCACAAAGATACTATAATAATAATAATAATGCAAATGAGTGATGATAGATGTATAGTCCTTCTATTTTTAATTGAAAATGATAAATACGCCTGGGGAACAAAAAAGCTGTGCAACTTTATGATTCCATGGGCGTGCATATACTTTTATAAATTCGAAAATTGTGAAATACATTTTTTCATTCAAATCAATATAGGAGATTAAAATTAGCCTGCATACAAAACTTTTAATATTTGTAATATAATTTGCTATAAATAATGCTAATTTAGCCAGACAATCTCAAAAAATTGTCTGTGTTAATAAACCTAGCTGAAATACACGTCACTGGCGTCTTAAACAAGTAGAATTCCTAATGTCGTAAATCATTTTAACGACGTCGTAAAAATTTGATGGCATAGTGGACCGAATAAGTATTTAAGGAATGTATTAGATACAAAGCACAATAGTATACTGGATCGGCATTCGCTGCTAGCCGCGAAAAGCAGCATTGCCGACTCTTCAAATTAAAAAAAAAGTATAGTAATATACATAAAGTTGTTTTAATTTACAATTATTTTTTCCAGCAATTTTAAAAGCTTTATTTTAATGCTAACTAATAAATTTATATCTATGTTTTTTTTTTAATATTTACAAACTAGCTTTCTAAGAACGTCACGAACTAACAGTTTACTGAAGAATGAAGTATACTTGTATAGTGAGCTTAGCAATTTTAGAAAATATATCTGACAACCTTGCTTTTTTCTACCTATTTTCAATTTAGAATGGAAATTGTATACTTACCAAAACCACTCTTGATTTTTTTGGGTTTAGTTTCGGGGAACTCCCATGCTAAGTCGAGGCCGTCAAATCCGAAACCTTTTGACAAGTGTGTGTGCGGAGTTTATGAAAGCCAGACGATGTGTCGATGTTTCTAGCTAAAAGTATAAAATAATGCACAACAGAAGGGCATGTTACTTCCAGAAGTCCGGACTGATGATGTTATTTCAATGCATAGTTCATTGTTACGAGGTGTTACTATTAAATAACCGAACTGATGTTGCTATTAGCGCGCTGTGAGCGTGTCGCGACAAGTTTGAACAGAACTGTCGTTTGAATTAGTCTACGTACCAGTGACGCGTCGAATAAATGTTAAGTGTTCAGATGGAGCAACGGGTTAATATCAAGTTTCTTGTTAAACTGGGGAAAGCTTTCACAGAAACTTATGCAATATTAAAAAAGGGTATGGGAATGAATGTTTATCCCGCATACAAGTTTTTGAATGGTTTAAACTGTTTAAAGAGGGACGTGAAACGACCGAAGACGATCCGCGTCCAAGACGGCCCTCAACATCAAAAACGGACGAAAACATTGAAAAAATTGGTAAATCAATAAATCGTTCAACATGCAATCTGAAACTTGGCAAAAATGGTGCCAAAACTCCTCACTCTCGAGTATAAGGAATCAAGAACGACTATTTGCGCTGATGTTCTAAACACCATTGACACTGATCCAGGCTTGTTAGTCATTGTGACACTGAAGGGGACAAGATTCGAATGTGTGGAAGCGGTTAAAGCAAAAGCGACGGAGGTTCTGAACCAGCTGACAGAAGCGGACTTTGTTACTGAAGTTGCTACTGTAATTGGTAACGAATAAAAAGTGTTATTCGTTAGTAGTGACAGCAGTTCGGTTATTTAATAGCCACACCTCGTATAGTAATTTAAACATTATTTTTTATGGGATAGGCGCTCATCCAATTAACATTTTGCAAGGGGTGAAAAATCAAGTCACCCATTCAATTCAACTAAAAAACGTCAATTGTAGGCCAAAAGACATATCCCAAAGGTAGTCAAAATCGGTCTCCGCGATTTAGAGTTTTTAAAGAAAAACGAAATATTAATGCCGTCATACAACTTTGGTTATTATATGCATATGCCTAAAGTATTTTCTTTTGGGTCAAAGAATTTCTGTTATTACTTTGTACACTCAATTCCTGGATACCATGTATATTTATATCTAGTAGTTGAACAGGGTGTATAGTTTAATTATAATTATACAGGGTGCCTAGAAGAGCTTTAATTCACTTTCATAGGCATGCATATAGAGTACGATGCGCACATAGAGGAAAGCGCGCTGTAGACGGCACCTAGATATATTCGAGCGGAACGGCTAAAACTACCTGCCGTCACAACTGACAGAAACCTCTACATACCAGTATAACCACAACATAAATAGACTATTCATGCTGTATTGACTAATACTGTGGTATAAATAACTGTCCATCGGAGAATGATATAAGCAATACATTTTTTTTTACTTACGATTTCCCTGTATTTTGTATTCTTCTCGTCTCCTTCTCCGCTGATGTCCTCGTTTCCTCCCACGGAGAGTAGGACCTTCAATTTAGGATATCTGCGTTTCAAATCGGTCACGTGCCTGTAATTGTCTTTAATGACGTCGAATTGTTCGTTCAGAGGTACCAGCTTTAGCGTGTCTTCCTTAATGGCTGCGTAGCCGTAAATTAGGTGTGTACAATATTGTAAGGCTGGTTCAAGAGAGTTGATGTCGAATTTACCTTGTCCTGAAAACGAAACGTTCTTAATACTTGTTAAAATGTTCATCAAATCGTCATATATAAATTGTAAGACGTAGAGCTACAGGAAATATGAGACCTCAAGTTAGCTCCCACGTTCGAAATTTGCGATTTTTCGACATAGATTGTTTGCTCGTGATTACTTGTCTAGTGTTATCGTTTGCCCGTAATTGTTTATGTAACATGTAGGAAGGGGGTTGCAAATTTCCACTCCATGTTTGAAAATTTCGAATTTTTTCGATGTAGACCGTTTGCTCGTACATTATTTTCAAAAATCATTTATACAAAATAGAAAGGGGTTAAATTTTTATGAAATAGAAAAAAGCAAACGAAAAAAATCGACAAAATTACGAGCAAACGACAAAAAAAAAACATTTTGGGCAAAAAGAATTATGACAATTATTGAGTCTTAAGAAAATTCCTTCTTGTTTAAAAATTCTTCCTGTTTAAAAAAATATTTTTTGTATATATTATATATTTTTTTACGAGCGCGCAGAATAAGCAATCTATTGCAAGCGTGCGAAGTTTACTGTAATAATATACAGTGTGAGTTTTTAGTGCGTATTTGGTCTATAGAATCGTCTAATGAAAAATGACGAGTATATAAGGTTGCACCCTTTTTTGCCACCTTTACCAAAGAAAGTTATGACGGTTTTTCCAGACCCTAACATCTGTCATTTTTTTAAAAACCTCAAATATCTCCAAAACAGCTGAGTTTAGGTATTATTTATTTATTTATTTATTTATTTATTTATTTATTGCTTCTATTGATATAAAAATCAAACAGCAAGAGTTCCATAAATAAACAAACTAAAAAGGTACGATGGTTATGTTATTACAAACAAACAAAACTGTGGCACTAAAACAAAGAAAGAAAAAACTAAACTAAAAAAAATTGTGTTATACATTAAATAATAATAAAAATGAGTGTGATAATAGCCTAATTCCTATTCATTAGTTTAACACAAATCCCCGTAGTTTCAAAACTCCAATAAAAAAGTTCACAATAACTTTCAAGTAATCCGGGTCATCTAACATTTGTATAAATTGATCAAAGTTCTGTAAGCCGCTAAGTTCCGGTGGTCGAATAACTCTGTAGAGACTGCAATTCATTACAATATGTTCTAGTGTCTCAGATTGTAGAGAATTGCACAATGTGCAGGTTTCATCCTGATTGATGACGTAATAACAGCCGTTATAAGCTAAAGATAACCGTAACTTCGAGGAAAGGCGAATTTGACTATACAACCTTATTAGTTTTATAGGAGTCTTATTTAGCAGATAGCTGGCTGGAGTTGTACGCACAGTGACACATTTGTAGATTCTAGAGTACCCTGATGCCGCTAACATAGATAAATCTTCTCTATGTAGATACAATCTATGCACTTCTAGAATTGCACTGAAATTTCTTTTTAAATTTTGGACAGTCAAATTGTCCCAGACCTCGGAAAAATTAAGTTTATCAAACATTGATTTCATTTGTACAGCCCAGTTGTAAGTGGAGTTAGCAGAGTTTTGTAAAGCTAGGAGTTTAATAAATACAATTTTGAGTAAGCGGGTTTAATCCATACTTAAGATTTTTAAGAGCCAGTTTAGGCAATGTTTAAAGACAAAATACTCCAATTTTATGAAGCCTGTTTCGAGGCGTAACATATAATCAGGAGTTGTTTTATTTAGTAACAGAAGTCTTTTAAAAAATCCAACTTGTACCCTTTCAATTTCATGTAAATAACGCAATCCCCAAACCGGAATGCAGCTGCTCAGAGTGCTCAAAATTATTGAGTTAAACAGGGTTAATCTAGACTCCCAAGATACGATTTTTGATTTGGCTAACGTTGACATGACAGCCCCAACAGCTTGCTTAGCCTTTAAGACTGCTACCATTGTTTGATCTCTAAATAATGATGAACATGAAAGAGAAATTCCTAAATAATTATATCTATTTGATATTTCAATTTCTTTGTTATTCAACAAAAACCTGTAACTTCGAGAACGTTTAAAACCGCCCTTGGAAAAGCATACTATTTTAGATTTTTCGTTATTAATATTGAGTTTATTCTGGCTAGCGTACTTTTCAAGGATATGTAGTTTCCTTGCTAGATCCACTTCTGAGTCTCCGAAGATAACAAGGTCATCTGCATATAAGAGTAACAGTAAATCATTGGCATTATCAATATTTATGCCTACTGCTCCAGATTTTCTAAAAAAAGTTTCAATGTCAGCAATAAACAAAACAAATAAGGTAGGACTAAGTGGCTCCCCCGGTAAAATACCTTCATTAATTTCGTATGGTTTTGATAATGTGTTATTGACTTTTATCCGAAACTGTGCATTTTCATACAGTTGCTTAATTAGCTGAGTTTAGGTATAGGTTATGGTACATGTTTTCGACTCAAAATTATATGCTCCTCACAAATTTGTAAAACTATATAGGGTGTTCCATTTAAAATAAGGAACTTAATCGACGTCCAGAAGTATATGAACACCTCGTAGATTCCGCAATAAAATGTGGCAAAAAAGGGTGCAAACAACCTCATATTCCATTTTAGCATTTTATGTGATTCAACGGTTCTATACCCATCTCACCTTGTATATTTTATTGGAGACCATAACTTTATAATTATTTGTAATTTACTTTTTACTTTCCGACACGAATGAATGGCAGTGATAAAATCAGAAAATGAATCACGTTTTATTGAACCCATTTGAGAGGTGAGTGAGACATACTTTTGTATTATTTATTATGCTAATGGGTAGTTAGGTAACTTTCGTCATTGTTATAAATAAAACGTAAAAGATTGTGGTACTTGGTCGTTTTAATTCAGTGGACGATTGTGGGATGACTAATATTCATCATGGACACGTGAACGATGTTTGCAAGTTAAAAACAAAATTATATCATTTACTAGCGACCCGCCCAGGCTTCGCACGGTTTACGACATCACATTAGAAACCTCTAAAATTATCAGTGTTTCTCTACTATATTATGCATGTATTATACATATAAACCTTCCTCTTGAATCACTCTATCTATTTAAAAAAACCGCAGCAAAATCCGTTACGTAGTTTTAAAGATCTAAGCATACATAGGGACAGACAGCGGGAAGCGACTTTGTTTTATATTATGTTATGATTATGATCTTAATTTTAAACAGTGTATATCGTCGAAATAAATAGGTGTTCAGAAAAAGCACGTTACCACCAATAACTGAGTTTGGTTTTGTCGAATAGGATTTCCCGAAATAACATTAAGGTTGTAAAAAATTATAAACAATTTAATTATGATAAAATTCCGTTGTTTGATGAAGTTTGTCAGTTTTAAATTATAATTATTCTGTAATTTTTTTATCAATTGTAATCAATTTGTAATCGTTTTTTTAATATTCCTTTGTAACATAGTTTTATAATTTCAACAATAATTGTATAATTCCCTGGGATTATAAAAACTTTAACTTTATAAAACGTCGAGATTGCGAGTGTAAACGGCACTATCATTTTAGATAGTTTTGCTTGATACAATTTAGTATATATAGGGTGAATTTTTAGTGCGTATTTGGTTTATAGAAACGTGGTTTCATCAGATAGGTACTAAAATTAAATATGTGTGGTTTGTATCCTTTTTTTCACACTTATTTTAAATATAGCCGAAACTACAGGGTGTCCATATATTCTTGTGTATCGATTAAATTCCTTATTTTACATAGAACTGTTTATTTTTACAAATTTGGAAAGAGAACACCATTTGAGTCAAAAACCTTGATAAATGATTTTTGTATTGATTCTCTTATGTTCTTAAGCCATGCCAAAAATGAAATGGGATTCCACTACCAAAAAACGAATTATTAACGTTATTCCAGACCCTAACATCTGCATTTTTTTTAACGTCAAATATCTTCGAAATGGTTGGTTTTATCAAGGTTATAATATAAGTTTTCGGCTCAAAATTGTGTTTTGTGGTAGACAAAATGCACATTTCGTCTACCACATCACCTTTCGATCGTCAAGTCAAATATCTTCCAAGCCGTATCTGAAACTCTCAGAAAACGGCAATTGTTATTTGAAAATTTTGAGTTTTTTTTTACAACAGTAGGTGCCTCTATAATACCGGAAATATCGGGTGTCTCAGAGATTTCTGACCCATTTTGATCATAAATATCTTTTGACAGAGCGAACTTAGAAGGATGCGGTTTTCGCCAGTCGATTTAGTATTTCAAAGTCTTTTTTCGTACCATGTTAAATACTTGTTACTAGTCCTACAGGGTGTTTTTGAAATATGGTCAAATTCAACGTTAAAATTCGCTACTATTTTAAACGTAACACCCTATATCTGTCTACACCAAATAAAAGCTGCAATCTCACGCTTTCCAAAAATATCTAGTTTGTTACACTTTACTTTCAAAATGGGTTATTAATTTGATTTGTAAAAACATCACACGACGTCACAGAAATTTTCGACCAATTTTGATCGAAAATATATTTTCACGGAGAGAACTTAGAAGGATGCGGTTTTCGTCAATTGCTTTACGTTCCCAACAATTTTTTTCATACTGTGTTAAAAACTTGTTACTTGCCCTACAGGGTGTTTTTAAAGTATGGTCAATTTCAACATTAAAATTCACCACTATTTTGAATACAACACCCTATATATGTTCTCCTCAATAAAAAGCTGCATTCTTCAGCTTTCCAAGAATGTATGGTTTGTTACACTTTACTTTCAAACTTTTGTTTGGTGTAAACATATGCCGAATGTTGTGTTCAATGCAATGGCGATGTTTTACATTGAAATTGATCATATTTCCAAAACTCCCTGTAGGGCAAGTAACAAGTTTTTAACATAGTACGAAAAAAATTTACTGAGAAAGTAAAGCAATTAGCGAAAACCTCATCCTTGTAAGTTCACTCTGTCAAAAGACATTCACGATCAAAATGTGTCAGCATTTTCTGGGACATCCAAAATACGATGTCTTTAAAAATCAAATTAGTAACCCATTTTGAAAGTAAAGTGTAACAAACTATACATTTTTTGAAGGCGGAAGATTGCAGCTCTTAATTGGTGTAAACAGATATAGGGTGTTGCAGTCAAAATATTGGCGAATGTTCACGTTGAAATTGACCGTATTTCAAAAACACCCTGTAGGACAGGTAACAAGTATTTAACATAGTACGAAAAAAAACTTATTGAATAAGTAGATCGACTGGCAAAAACCGCAACCTTCTAATTTCGTTCTGTCAAAAGATATTTACGACACAATCTACCTACATATTTATGTAATAACAATAATTGTTTGTGATCATTGCCCCTACGACATCGCTCATTCATCATTATTTAAATGTCATAATCTAAATATTTATAAAAAACATCTGCAGTAAGTAACACGAAGATAATATATTATGTATTTTTCCTGTTAAAGTTATCTTCGTAAAGTTGTTTGTTTCGTCTTTATCTACTAATTTGTTAATACTTAGAAATTGTTAAATAAACATATCGAATGTATCACATCATTTATATAAACATGCAATAAACATGAAGAATTGCAGATGACCGCGGTCAATCTGACAAAAATAATGCTAACAGAGGCATTAAACTACAATAGAGGTACTACTTATATGTATGTACATTTGTATGTATGTCTGTATATCCTTTAAACCAGTTTCTCGAAGGGTGTGCTGTGTAATCTTAAATAATATTGTTTTTATTTCAACATCATTGTCTGAATATATGTTCGTATAACACCATTAATAAGAATAAAGTGAAGCACAAGAAATATAAATACACTCGAACCCCTCTTAATTCACCAAATCCGTGCATCATCGCCTCGCTTAAGTCGCGAAATTTAGTCTCGCTTAAGTCGCGATCATAACGTCAACTTTTTCGTGTTTTAGCTGCAAAAAAGAAATATTTAGAGATATACTAGAGCCAACTGAACGAAAAAAATGAACGTAAGTATACCCAGTCGTGCGTGACAAAGTTCAATTTTCCACTTGAATGAATATTTTAAAGGTTAAATATTTTTAAAAGACACCTAACCTATTTAAAATCAATAAATGTATTACACAATCATTTTTTTCAATAAAAATTTTACATATTCGTGCGAGAATCCAATTTCCAAACGTAGTTCTAAAACTTTTACAGGCGGCGACTTAAGCGGGGCGGTTTCGTGACATAATAGGGCGAAATGTGGTGAAATAAGAGAGGATGTGATTTAAGCGAATGTGAATTAAGAGGGGTTCGAGTGTATGTATCTATGAGCACGTAGAAGTGCCGCAAAATTTTTCTTATCTGGAAAATGTGCGACGAGAGTAGAAAGATTGAGAAACATTGTTCTAAATAAAATTCTTTAAAATAAGGATTTCTAATGAATCAATGGTTTAGGGCATTTTGTGTTTAATCAGTGGTTTATGTTGCAGTATTGCAGTAGGTTAGCACAGGGTTTTTATTTAGTTCTGCAGTAATTTACCGCTAAACGTAGTGCTTTGCTTTCTGATCACTGATACTGTGATGGTTGTTGTTTATTCGCGACTTTAACCCAAGAATTTTGAATATCTAATTTGGTAATGATAAAAGAAATGGAGAAATGCTAATAATGTATTAAAAATTAGCGGCGGTTTTCAGCTGTATGTTAAAGGCTGCAATAGTTACATAACTATTATGTAAAACAAAAAAAAGTGTTTCTCAAACGCGTGGTCAAAAGTGGAGGACATGTAGACCAACTTAAATGATGACGAAAACCTTGTAAAATGCTTCCTAAGGGGCATCTACGTCCCATCCAATGGGGCATCTAAAGATAGTTAACTCTCATAAAACTTTTGATGAGTTACAATAATTAATAACAATCAAATTGTAATGTGAAACGCCAGGTAGTAGGAGTTAATTTTACTATTTCTGACAAGGTACCATTGCTCTCTTCGAAAAATTTAATTTAATAAACGGATACACACAAAAAATATCCTTACACGAAAATACTGAAAATAATTACAACTTAAAATTCCTTCTAAGACAAACAGAGGCACGCCGATGGTTGTAAGATTTCTGTAAATTAGACGAATCCTTTATGTCAAGTAGGTTTACATTTAATGGAAATTTTGAGATCATGGACATATGCGAGGTGAATGAATATTTTGGTTCAAGGTGAACCAAGATTTGTAAGCAAAACAGGTACGTTATCTTAAATTAAAAACCTGTAGCAGTTTGGACACCAATTGTTTGGTAAATACTTTAAAATTCCTTATAATATAAAAAAAACATACCTTCTCTTAGATGCGACTTTGTTTCATAATTGCAAACAACCCTCTTTTGAGCAACCGCAACGGCTGCCAATGCAAGTAGTACCACTGAAAACGTTATCGTGCCCATGGTTGACACCGGCTTTAGTATTACTGAGCTTATGCTTACACTATGTTTTTATTTACTATCTCAGTATTTCGTTTGTATCCACCAATAAAAGTACGTTCGGATGTTGTCGTCATTAGCTGTTCCATTCGGCAGTTGTGTCAGTAACTCATTACTAATTGATTGGATAGTTACTGTATTGACAGATGCCGGATGCAGGTCGAATGAGAAAGTTGCAGTAAGGTATTGTTGAGTAAAATTGAAGTAAAGATGATAATTAAACGTCGTATATGTGAGTTGAGGCTGTTCATATGATTTTGAATGATGGAATTTCCTTTAAACTGAATTCCTTTAAATGGATGTAAACTTTAAATCTAAATTTAATTATGATTCAGTGTTGAATTATTACATAAGAAAAGACAATAACAAATATAATCTAGCTGATGGAAAGGTTGGGGAAACAGGAATATAATTAAAATTGTGTAGGCGATTAATTTATGGACCTATGTACATATGTATACAGTGTAGAACAGCCAAATGGAATAAATAGTAGCTCCATTATTATGCATTTTTTTAGAAAATCCTGAGACACGTCAATTTCTACTTCTAAAATGACATCTTGCGACGTAAAAATCCCTATGTTTAACCCCCCTTCAGGTGACAGCTACAACCCCTAAATTTTCAAATTGGAAGTAGGGGCTTGTGATACTTCATTTGAAAGGTCTTTTCATTCTCTATTCAAAACTGCTATGGTTTTGAATCTTATTGAAGAAATTAACAAGAAAAAAAGATGTTTCTCCAGCGTAGGAAATTCGTTACATTAAAATAAAATTTTTATAAGTAACACTATTTGTAAATTTTAGAATCTGAAATGTTAATGATAACAAAAAATAAATGTTTGTAATTGCCGAAATAGAAAATGTTTAATTTTCGGATGAATCTAGATTTACACTTCACGGCCATGTTAATCGCCAAAACTGTCGTTACTGGTCGAGAGAAAATTCTCACTGGATGAGGGAACTACACACGCAAAACCCTGAGAAAGTTAATGTTTGGGCAGGAATAATTGGAGAAAATATTATTGGTCCCTTCTTCATTGACGGCAATTTGAATGGAGAAATTTATTTAGCGCTGCTCCAAAATAATGTTGTACCGACGATGGCAAACTTGTATCCAGCTGAAGGAAACCCATAACTCCCAGGTAATGCAATATGGTTCCAGCAGGATGGTGCACCAGCACATTACGAAGTCAATGTCCGGCAATATCTCCACACAATTTTTCCAAATCGCTGGATAGGGAAACCTGGTTCTGTAGAATGGCCTGCACAATCTCCTAATCTCACGCCGTTAGACTTATTCCTATGGGGTTATGAAAGTATGGTCTACGAAACCAAACCCGACGATTTAGCTGACTTAAGAAGAAGAATAACACTTGCAATTAGATCGATTACCCCGCAGATGTTAACTAACGTTAGAAGACATTTCTATTTACGTCTAGGATGCTGCCAAAATGCTGGAGGCATGCATTTTGAACATCTGCTGCATTAATAATGATTTATTTTTTATTTTAATGTAACGAATTTCTTACGCTGGAGAAACTTTTTTTTCTTGTTAATTTCTGCAATAAAATTTAAAACTTAGTAGTTTTGAATAGAGAATGAAAAGACCTTTCAAATGAAATATCACAAGCCCCTACTTACAATTTGAAAATTTAGGAGTTGAAGCTGTCACCTTCAAGGGGGTTGAATTTAGGGATGACATTTTTTAAGTCGCAAGATGAAATTTTAGAATTAAAAATTGACGTCTCTTAGGATTTTCTACAAAAATGCATAATAATGGAGCTATTGAATTTATTCCATTTGGCTGTTCCACACTGTATAATAGCTACATACATCTCGTATATCTAGCTCATGGATATACACATTTGTTACAAATACAAAGCCCATCATGCATAAATCATTAAATATTTAAATACATACAGGTGAACGTTCAATGAATATCAATGATTTGCTACATATAATAATTATTGAGGCGGCATAAGGATAAAAAAATTGAGGTAAAAAAACTAAAGAATTTATCTCTAATAAAAATATAATATCAGAAAATGAAAGGAGCATTTTAGAACTTTTTAGTGCTCTGCCGAAAATGCCATAAGAATCTCGTTTTAATACATACTAAAGAGTGTTTGAAAATCTAATGTGTTATTAACTATGTAAAATATTATCTTAATAGTTATTCCTATTAGTTATATCTTAACAGTTAATTACTATAATCATACATAGCCAATGATATTGATTAGTGATTAATACAACAACGATTTTTTTTGGCAAATTCAAAAATATAACCTAATTTTATTTTATCATAAATACTTTTGATAATTATGGCCATTTTCTCTAATTGCATACTCGCAAACTTTTCTTATCCTTTGTGAACGGATAAAAATTATTGAAAATGCCTGCCTTTAAAATTATTAGTGAACGGTCCTCTAAATACTGAAATGCCAAATGTGTTGACCAAGGACCATTTTATGCGTCCACTATTTGCTATCCATCTTGGAGGGAAGTTATATTCTAGGAAAGGTCGTATTAATTGTCTATTTTTCTTGGTCGTATTAGTGTCTATTCTGCTGAAAATATATATTATTTAAATATGTAGCTATAGGGACTTTATTCACCAACTCAGGCATAACATCTTGTAAAATTTGAAGATAACGATTTGCAGAGAGGCCTCCTTCATAAATTCGATATCTACACTATTTTTCATCCAAAATAAAATAAGCAACACTGAAACAATACGATACAAGAAGAGTGAGTTAGAGGGGGTGTCCGAAACTGTAAAGTGCCAATTTACAGTTTCACACGGTATCTTTAAAGACAAGTATCTTTAAAGAGTTATCCCGCAAAATTGCCGAAAATTGGACACACTGTACAGTATAATAAGGAGAGGTTAAAACTGTGTATTTGTTATAACGGTAGACATTTTGAACATTAGAAGCCAGTTCTTGTGGCTTCTTCTACGCCATTATATTAGAGGCCAGTTCCAGAGTTGGGCAAATTTTAGTCGATTGATGACTAATGATTAATTTAGTCATTAGTCATGAACAAAAGCGACTAATGATTAATTTATTCATTAATCATAACAATAATGATTAATGACTAAATATGACTAGTCGCGGAAATCACTCATGCCTAAGTTAGTCATTATTCATTAGTCACGACTAACCGCCAATCAGTAGCCATTAATCATGAGTAACCATCAATCAGTCATGACTAATCACAAAAAATTGGAAATGAAATAAAGTGTAAATAATGAAGTTGTAATAAAAACTACGAATTGAAAAATACGAAACAATTATAAAAAACCAAAATAGTTAAAAAATTGAAAAATAGGTTAAAACTAAAAGTAGAGTTAACTAAAACATATTGACAAGTAATGCAAGCATTACAGGGTCGTCCTATTAGGTGGTGTACAGATCACTACATCGGTTGGCAATAGCGAAAATATCATATATTTTCGTTATTCACCCCCCCCCTTTCCCTATTCATGTCATGAATTTAGGCATAACCGAGGCTTGGTGTACAACTAGTCTGGGAACTGAATCGAACAAAAAAAACGAATCATCAAAAACGATTGACAATAGCGGAAATGTCATCATTTACCATTATTTACCCCCTCCATTCTTCCTCCCGTGATGAAATTTAACATTCCCAAGGCTTGTAGCTTAAGTTGACACAAATCTGAGTTGAACAAAATAACAATCATGAAAATCGGTTGAAAACTGCGAGAATTGCAAGATTTTACTGTATTTACTCCCTTCTATTTCCCTCTCTAGTGATGAAATTCGAAATTTCCGAAGTTTGTTGCACAACTAGACCGAAATGTGAATTGACCAATTAATGAATTACCAAAACGATTGACATAGCGGAAATGCCCTTTCCCCTCCAATCTCCTCCCGTAATGAAATTCAACATTCCCAAGGTTCGCAGCTCAATTTGATCCAAATGTGAACAGAACAAAACAAGAATCATGAAAATCAACAAACATCACTATTGACGGAATAGCATAATTGACAATTGTGGGAACTGTTAGTCATAATTGTTAGTCATACTAATGATTGATGGTTAGTCATGACTAATGATTAACCTTCGATCATGACTAACTACCTCCCCTCCCTTTTTCCCCCCCCCCCCCCCCCCCTCCCACATTGTCACCATTATATATGGTTTTTTTCCTTTTTGGGCACCAACCCCCCCAACCCCGCAACACAAAAAAATCACACCCTCACCCACCCCAAAAAAATTTTAAACCCAAAACCAAAAAAAAAAAAAACAGACCCCTAAAAAAAAAAAAAGACGCCCCCCCCACCCCCAACACAAAAGGGGAAAAAAAAAAAAAACCCCCCCAAAAAACCAAAAAACCAAAAACCAAACATTTTTTTTTGAAACTTCCCAAAACAAAATTTTCCCCGCCCCCCCCAAAAAAACAGGGTTTTTGGGGGCCCCCCCCTGTGGAGGCCCCAAAACCCCCCCGAAAAAAAACCCCAAAAACACAAAACTTTTTTCCCCCGCCGGCGGCCCCCCCCAACGGGGGCGGGTCGGTTTAGGCCCGCGGCCCGCGCCGCGCGGGTTAACCCCCCCCGGGTTGGGGGGGCCCCCGGGGGGGTTTTTTCCCCCGGGGGCGGGGCCGGGGGGGCCCGCCCGGCCGGGACTAGGGATCAAACTAAACTCAATCATTGTTATGACTAACAACTAATCATGACTAAACCGCAGTCGTTACTAAATACTATGACTAATTTAGTCATGGCTAAAGTTTGTTCATTTTACTTTAGTCATTAGTCATTTAGTCATATTTTGCCCAATTCTGGCCAGTTCCAGTTACCATTATATATTAGGTTGATTCTATTTGAGGATCAATTTAACCCAATTGCGGAACATTGAAATATGTAGATACTTTTTATGTAACCTTAAGAAAATTTTATAGTCAAATGCTAAAAAATGAAAAACACAGTTCTATAAAAAAAAATAAAGATGGCTAGCACAGCTGTAATACAATTGAGGAAATAAAAAAAGAAGCTCGCCAGAATACGTAAACCATAAATCAAACAATTTTTATTTGAAAAAAGTTTTCTGTGAAACAAAATTTTGCCGGACCCTGTATATATACATTGTGTATATTGTGTATACTGTAATTTGTGGACTGTCACTGTTGAAAGTTGAGCAATATTCCACCGAAATAAAACGACCATTAACACTGTAAAAGTTTTATTAAAAATTGCCATCGTCGGACAAGTAGTATAAATAAATGCATCACTCATAAACATGTTATCAAAGTTTAAAAGCTAACGGCATGCGCCGCGCGAGTTAATCACAATCTGAATTTGGCGGCTCTCAAGAGGGGATATTTATCCCCGGTGCAGAGTCCGCGGAAATCGTCCAGGGTGAGGTCGACGATGGCGACACCTCCCAAACCCTTGGCTTTTACGTAACTCGCCTTCTGACCGGCGGTATCGGGATCTTCGAACGAGACCCATATGCCGGCTGTGTCATCTTTGGGAAGACGGTAGGCGTACGTTCCTAAAAAAAGTACAAATACAACAACTGGCTTATGCGTTAATAAGAAAAGTTGCGATAACATGTTTTTACGAAAACCAATTCAACATTTCATGAGTTTTTTTAACAGTAGGTGATAAAGGCCTTAGCAGGATAAGATAGGGTAAACTGCCCCCATGGAAGTTTAAATCGATATTGATACTATTGATTGTTTATCATGCGGAATTTAAGTAAAAGAGGTGTGTAAATTAAGTGATGAGACTGGTTTTTGTATTTTTTTTTTATTCAAATAGAATTACAATTCAGTATTGTCTCCTTCAAATTAACTTCCTTGGGAAGCCAGATAGCGCTAGAGACGGTTCTTCCATTCCTCATAGCAGTGCTGGAACTCATATCCTGGAATAGCCTTCAGCTGGTCAGTTACAGCCGTTTGAATGTTTTCTATGGTCTCAAAATGACGTCCCTTGAGATGATGTTTTAATCTCGGGAAGAGAAAAAAGTCACAAGGACTCAAGTCAGTCGAATAAGGAGGCTGAGGAGCCACAGGAATGTTTTTACTGGCTAAAAACTCGTTCACTGAAATGGCTGTGTGACAAGGCTCATTGTCGTGATGCAACATCCAGTTGTTCTTGATGTTTGGTCTCACACGCATGATCCATTTTTCAAGTTTTTCAAGAACATCTCTGTAAAAGTGTTGATTTTGTTTGGCATGGAGGCACAAACTCTTTGTGGACAATTCCTTGGGCATCAAAAAAGCAAATCAGCATGCATTTGATCTTCGACTTGCTTATTCTTGCTTTTTTTGGTCTTGGAGAGCTTGAAGTGTGCCATTTCATGCTTTGACGCTTGGTTTCCGGGTCGTATTCAAACACCCAAGTCTCATCACCAGTAATGACACGTTCCATAAAATTGGGATCATTTTCAATCGATTCCAAAAAAGTCAAGACACCTTTCTCTCCTGATGTTCTTGTGTTCCTGCGAAAGGTTTTTTTGAAACCATTTTTGCGCAGATTTTTCTCATCCACAATTCGTTAGTCCCCCAATTCTGAAATCTGATGAACAGTGGTGTGATTCAAATTTAACTCTTCCCCGATCATTCTTGTCGTCAACCGACGATCTGAAGGCACAATATCCCGTATTCTATCGACAATTTCATCGGTTCTTGAAGATGAAGGCCTTCCGCTACGTGGTTCATCTTCAGTCGACTCTCTTCCTTCTGGCAATGCCTTAAACCACCGAAAGACCTGGGTTCTTGACTCAACACTGTCTCCGTAGGCGTGTTGAAGTTTTGCAAAAGTATCCGTTGCACTGTATCCAAGTCTGAAGCAAAACCTGATAGCACACCGTTGCTTAAAATTAATATCACTCATTTTTAAAACGCACTAGAAAAAAAACGATATACGAAAACAGTCACAAAGAACAAACAAATGACTCTATTAAGTTCAAACTTGTATTGAAGGTGCATTGCATGTTAACCTACCACCCTTCCAAGTCCTGTCTCCGCAGTGTTGTTAGATCTAAATTTATTTCTAAGTAATTCTAAACTAAAAGTATTTAGGAAAAATCCTCGGACGGATCAATTTGTATTTTCACTTGCGCATCGTATGCTATAATTAGAAGTAGCGGCGACGTCACCACTTTTTTGTATATGATGTCATCGACCTTTTCTTAATAGAACACCCTATATATTATTTTTCCAGTAGCAGCCAATTCCAAAAATGAATAACACTTGTGGTCTCACTTAAGTTATTTTTTATGTGAGTCAATTGTATTCAAAACTCTCAGCTGAATCACTTTAGACCATAAGTGTATATTTTTTTAATTGGCTGTTGCTGGAGAATCCAAAAGTATTAAATACCAAAAGTAAATTTATGATTAAAATCTGAACGCGTTGCTTCAAAAAAATCGTGTAAAATTTTTTGTTTGGAAAATTTTTTAACTTACATTATTAGTACAGGGTTATATGCATTGTCTTTTATTGATTCCTCCTGACAGATCCTACAATATATATTTTCTTGGAAAAGATCAACTAAATGAGTCAATGGAAAACAAATATTTGTATTCTCGGTTTCTCCTCCATTCCCGAAACTAGAAGTTTACAGAAAATTAAATGCTACATTACAAAAATCCAATAGAATCAATATCGATTTAAATGTCCATGGGGACAGTTTACCCTTATTTTATCCTGCTACGGCCTTTTGCAATATAAATAACCTGTATACTAGTAGAAGAAATGTGTTATTTCGCTGTGTAAGTAAGAAAAATACTCACAACGCGTTGTTAGCATTGTGGGTGGCGGTTAGTGAAATTTGAAATTCTCGTTTTTTCGTTAGGAGGCATGGGACCCACATCATATTTTAGAGGATGATTACTAGACCTAAGTAGAAAGCTATAATAGCAAAAAAACTCAAATGAAACTCAAATGAGAAATAATTTTCCAAAAAATGCCTGTCGCCTTAGAAGACCTTGGAAAGGGCTTCCAAAATATTTGCTAATATATTTTGCAAACAAAAGTTTCGTTTGAAGATTTCTGTGATATTATAGTTTTCTACTTAGCTCTAATAACCATCCCCTAAAATATGAGGTGGGTCCCATGCCTTTTTACGAAAATACGAGAATGTTAAATTCCACCAGTCTCTACTGCATTGTGATATTACCCACAACGCGGTCTGACTATTTTGGCTGTTTTTTTATGTTGTTTATGTTATATTAATCATGCTCTGATTGTAGTAATAGAAAATTACTCGAGGCGATTTTTATTACTCACTTTTAAAATTAAAATCAATACACAGCTATTCATAACAAGGTTAACCATATAAAATACAATTAATGAGCACAAAATGCGAGTTGTGGGTAAATTTTAATTTTATATTTCATGAGTAACTAAAATAACCTCTAATAATTTTTTATTACTGTAATGTTAAAACATCATCTCTTGTCTTGTTACGATGTTTTTAAGAAAACATGTTAAGATCTTTTCTGCATTACATACAAATTATTTAATTAAGATAGATAATGGTCTATCTACAGGGAGATATTTTCCGAAATTAAGCTTACATTTTGTTTTTCTGTTTCGTTATACTTCAGATGTTAAACACGAGATAATATCTAATTCTCGTTTCAAGACTGAGTGTGATTTGTTTCAGGTTATCCTTTTAGAGGCTAATTAAAAATACCATACTATATTTTTACCATACTCTAGCTAGACATAACAGAGAGCAAGGCCAGTCATTAGACCGTGAAAAACGTTTAAAAATTTTTTGCATAGTATACCTACTGCGCATTTATTAACCTCAATGCCTTTATCTGTTGTTTACCGCGAGAAAGGAAGTACCTTGGTTTTTCCATTTTGTATTCTACTTCTTTCTTCATTAGTTGAATATTTATATAAACCTTGGCTGATTTATTCATGCCGTATTTAATTTCCCTCGTTTTAAAAATGAAACACCCTGACTATTATGCATTCTCCTTAAAATTAGCTGCCTTTTTTGATTCGATACCTACCATAACGTTTGGTAACATCGCTATCGGAAACATTCCAATATTCTGCAAATAAATATTAAACCGCATGATTTTTAACAAACAAACACCAAACACCAATAAAAACAGGCATTTGTTTATCCGTAAAAATAGATATACAAATATCGGAAAATTTAACTGTTTGTTTTTAAAACTGACCCTGTTGTTTTCGTGGAATTCAAGTAAATTTTAGCATAAAATGTAACTGCAAACTCTATAGAATACGTGGAAAAATACTGGCTTATTAAACGATTTGGGAAAACTAAAAATAATATGGCGTTAAAAATTTGTTTCGAGAGGTTTTCAGGAATTTACTTGTCTAAAATAATGGCGACTTTCTGTCAATGGTGGATATACCGAAAGTGAATGACAAATCTCATTAAAGATTCAAAATTTGTGAAGAGGCTCCATAGTTTTAGTGATGTTATTGAATTCCGAACTTTCAATAAAAAAATCAATCCTGACATCCTCAAACGATTTTTCCAAGTTTAGTGTATTTATCGTTTTATTTGCAATCAACAGTTTTAGCTCTTTTTTCGAAAAATGCTTAATTTACATCATGAAAAAAAAGTTTTTTTTTAAATCGAGTCGCGGACCCAAACATGTTTTTGGTGTTTCCAAAAGATGTAGATATTTTGCAACAATTGAAATGACAACTTTCGCGTAAGGGGGTAAATACAATTAGGTGGTCAAAAAAAATAGATTTTTTCTTTTCTCTCTAAAAAGTTAGGAAATGTCCCGTAGAATAAGCTCGTGAAAGTTTCAGAGCGAAATTCGAACTCCTTATATTTTTTTTTCGTCATTTTTCAAGAAACGCCTTTTTCAGCGCGCAGCAGGTATACGAGAGCGGTCGGCCCTAGTGAAAGTTTTATTTATTGTATCTTACTTTGAAATACCCAAAATTTGTATATCTGAGAGCATTATATATATATATAAGTCCATCTATTCTGAATTGAAAATGATAAATACGCCTGGGGAACAAAAAAGGAGGTGCAACTTTATGATTCCATGGGCGTGCTCGAATAATAACTTTTAGGGATAGGTAATAATAAGTAATTAAAGTTGCTTTTTTTTTCGACTTTATGGTCAGAGCTTCTAAGCTTCTAGGCTATTAGCGCAAACGTCGCTCTTATATCATGACTTTTTTTATTTACATACATAGTTATATCTGATGCTACGTTATTTTCATCTGTTTGGAAAGGTCTCCAAAAAGCCATGTTTATGAAAGAGGTATTGGTTAAAAATATTGATTTTTTAATGATTGAATTATGACGCAAATAAAATAAAAGTGTATAATTTAAACCTTTTAAAAACCCACTTCGTCGTTATTGTACGCGCACAGAATATAAAGCATCAACACACTCACAAAAACAACGTTTTTTTGTATACAGTCGGTCAAAGATAGCGTGGTTATAACCCGTGTTTTACCGCTAACGTAATCAACTGGGTCGACTGGATGTGATGTCTGGTGACATATTTCCCCTACCACAGTAGCGACAATGACCAATGAAGTGTAGATTACACTTCAGTATAGAAACGCGTATTTAGTTCCATAGAAAGTATTATTAAACTGATATATCCTTATCCTACCTCGTATAAGTACCTATTTTCAATTTAGAATGGAAATTCTATATAGATGTGTATATATATACATATACAAATGTCAAGTCATAAGTACCATTTTTCGGTATTCAAAACTTTAAACGAATTTTACGATTACTCAAAAACTATTCGGCCGATTTGGCTGAAACTTTCAGGGTTTCTTCTGTATACTCTTAGCTTGTCTGTAAACCTATGTAAATGTAAATGTTTTAGAATTTTATGTTGCAAAATTTAATTATTAATGCAAAAGTGTCTGAAAAAATACGGAAAATCACCGATTTTCTCGAAAAACTTCTGCCAAACGTAGAATTTTTTTTTTTAAATTTTTTTGAGGTACCGACAAATTATATGTATTTTGAACATAAATTTTATTTCCTGGACTGTTACAGATGAAAATTACGACGTCCAGAGTGGTTGCCGTTTTTTCTGTAGGTCCACTTTGCGCCAGCGTGTAGCCGCCATTTTGTATTGAAAAATACAAAAACAAATTTTTTGAATTCTTCATTCTTATCTTAACAAATATACAAAGTTTTGTAATGATTAAATAAAACCTTGAAAAAAAAAATGTTTTTTTAATGCGTAATTTTAGCCCGTCTAATTGTATTTACCCCCTTAAGAGAGCAGTTAAATTCAGGATTGTTATTAAATAAATATAAAAAACAAGTTATTTAAACAATAATTTTGTTTTTATTATTGCGAAGTGCCGTTAAATGTCCAGACCTCCCAAATTTCTTCAAAATTGAAAAAAAGAAATCACACGTTTTAATGCGTTACTTTTTTTTTTTTGAAAAAAAAGAGGCGAAATTGGTAGATATACTAAAATGATAAATATACTAAATATGTCTGATGTATGCATATACTTTGTTTTTTTATAAACAGTTTGGGATTCTAAAACATCACGAAAAATAGGGGGCCACTTCACAAATTTTGACTCTTATCTTAATAACTACTATCTCTAAAATGAACGGTTCTTTCAAGTACGATCAACGAAAGTATCTCTAATATTTTGTGTAGCTCAATGCAAACTCAGTTTTTCACATTTTTTATCATCATGCTTCTAAATATCAAAAAATCAACAACGGCAATGGTCAGTTTTAAAAAAATTCCTAAGGTATGCTTATTCCAATCTGTTCACACGATCTAAGAAAAAATGGAATATAGATTGGCGCGCAAATAAAATCGAAAATCTTACCGTATCGTTTCGTTGGGTCGTTTACTTTTTCTGAGTTTCCCAAGGTATCCGGCTTTGATTTCGTTCGGCGTGGCGATTTTGGTGCAAATTTCTGGATAGCTCAGGAGACCAGCCTCGTTCGTGTAGGGACCGGCTTCGGCAGCCCCGTCGATAGGTAGGGGTGGCACCCCTGTAAGGCCGGAATCGTCGTCCATCTTCCACGCCCTGCCGTAAGTTGGGATGCCAAAGACGAGTTTGTTATTCGGACAGCCTTGTTGTAACCTGGAAGTCGTATTCTAATTTTAAGACCGTTGAATTTGTCATCAGGGCTCTATTTAAGACAAGTTATAATTTATGGGCTCAAGTAACGTGTATTAAATTAGTATTAGTATAAAAGTAAATAGTATTACAAAAACCGGCGTCTAAGGAATCTCTACTTGCACATCCAATTTTTCCATATTTAATTAGACTAAATCGGTAAAAACATCAGACTATGTTTATAAATTTTTGATATTTGAGTAGGACATCTATGACCTGTATGACTGATGTCACCATTATGATCCATGCGACCTTTATGACATGTTATTATACTTGACCTTTATGACTAATATGGCCTGTATGATCGATATGATTTCTACCTTAAAAAATTAATAAAACGACATATATTAATATTTACATTAATTCACTTCATAAAAAAAACTGATTTGACTAATTTTAAACTTTGAACTCCTTCAGGCTCCCCCCCCTACCTAATTAAGCTAGAAACCTTTATATTTGCAGTTTTTGTTGTGTTGTATGTGTGTCACAAATTTGAAGTGCATGTATTATTTCGTTGTATGGACTTCAAACTGAAACACAGTTACGTGAAGTACAGCGTGCTTCTTTTAAGAACTAGAAGGAGCTTTACCATGAAATGCTCGAATCTTGTATCAATTCGAACCAATGGGAGACACTTTTTTAATGTTAACTCTTCCTACGTCATATAATGTCATAATAACAGACCCTGGCTTTTATTAACCTTTTCAGGGGCACATTTTTCCTTAACATTTATTATAAAAATAAGAGTGACTACTAGAGTTTTTGGGGTCGCTGATCCGAAGTCAGATTTTCAAAATTCAAAATGGCGGATCCAATATGGCCGACACAATTTTCAAAAAATAATGGATCAGGACCAAACTTGGTTTCCATAATATGGTTGTGGTTCAATGGTTGTTTCAATATACACATGATTTAGGCTAATTTTGCATTTTTTAAAGTATATAATAAAACGTAGGTTTGTTTGAAAGTTTATAAAGTCGCTAAGTACGATTTGAACCCTACAATAACAAAAACAAAAAAAAATCATTCCTTATGTTCCTCCCTCTCGGCGTGACTCAGAACTAACGACGTGGACGTGGGGAAAAAATAGTTCCTTTTTTGTTTTTTTTTTGGTATCTCTTGCTTTAATTGTTTTTTGGGTATTTTTTTGTTTTATATTTTTTTTTGTATTTTTTGGATTTTTAAATTTGGATAATTTTGCAGTTTTAAGATTTTTTTTTTGAAAAAAACAGCAACGAAAAATTTTGAAAAAAAAATGTTATAAACCTATATAATATGGAGAATACGTAAAAAAATTTCAGAGCTGTAGCCATATGCGTTACCGAGAAACTGATTTTTCAGTGAAAAAACAGCATTTTTTCATGTTAATTGTATATAACAAGTATTTAAGTAAATTAATTATTGCAATTTTACGCCAAAATTTCATAAATCATGTACCCAAGAGTCTAAAAAATACTTTTGTACCTATATATAGGGCAAAAAGGTGTCAGAAATATGAAAAAAAAAAGTAGTAAAAAATAGGTGGGACATATACAATATGTCCCATTGAAAGGGTTAAAACTATACTGTTAGAGCGAAAATGAAACGGAAGAAATAATGTCAGGATACAAGTGCAGTGGTATTATAAGCTGACTAAAGGGGACCAAACTTTGAGGTCGGAAATTTTTGGATCATGAACATTCCGGTTTTGTATTTATGGTTGGAGAATATCAAGATTTCTTCAGAAATCTCTTACATTCCTATGCATGAAGAGGAAATAAACGCATCCTGGTTCTAAAGCAAGAAGGAAAGAAAATTCTTGTTTTAAAATTGAGTTTTCATCTTCTCCTGAAGATGCCCACTTGGTTGGCGAAACGCGCGTCGAAAAAAGTGTAGTAGTTCGGTGTTTCCTGGAAAACGTCCAGTTTTTTGTTTCTACGCCGAAGGTTCCAGTACCCACGCCAAGAAGAAAATTCTTGTCTAAGGAAACTTTTTGATGAGACAGATGACACTAGATGGATCATCTGATAAGTCAATTGATTCTGCTATATTAATACTAGTATCATAAACCTTATACACTAATATTACTTGAAATAATAATTTCTATTGCGTTTAGTGTTATTCTTACGCAAGTTTACGGATAATGCAATTTATTAAAATATTCATTAAAAATGGTTGTTTTATAATATATTTTTGTTGTGCTTTGTAAATACTTCTTAATATATAATCAACAAAATATTAATAGAACACTTGCAGATATTGTTCACAGGCGTTCAATTCAAAACACTTTAGCGATCTGAATTATTTTCATTTGTTAGATCAAATTTCTCCGGCATATATGCTTTTAGAAAGATTGAACAGAAAGTATATTTATTTTAACAGTGACATACTATTTTGTTGTAATTAGTTGATAGATATAAATTTAATTTATGAAATAATTTTATTAGGCGCTCCAGTTATGGAGATTTTAATGTATACACATATATATTTTTTACTGTCTGATAATAACTGAATAAAATTGTTAATGACCGATTTCTTCATCTCCAGTTAAGTTTATCTGTGTTTATTTTAAAATAAAGGAAATTCTGTGCTCTTTTTCGACTTGACCTCTTCACTTACTGTTAACTGAATTTAATACACATTTTTATGGCGATAATTAGGATCCGGAAATGTGTGCCACAACACAGGGTCGGCGATATACAACTTTGTGATTAAAGTATAAACCGTATTTTTCAAACGCCTTGTATATTATTTACGTGTGTATTTATTGCCCGTGCATACGTACGCCACTGACCGTGTCTAGTAACGCGCACTGGGACTCGTAGTGGCACACTTTTCGGACCCTGGTGATCAAATTTACTAACACCAGTAGCTGATTTTCTTGCTCAAGAAATTTATTTATCGTATAAATTTAACCAAAAGTGACGAAATCGGCCTTGAGTCAGCAATTTATGGATGCGCAAATTTTCCCACGTCTAATAGGTTTTAATTAGGTCTTGTAAGTTTTGAGGCTTACATGCTAATTTTAGAAGAAATATATGCCGATCATCTGCTGATGATGACATGGTAGGCGAAACGCGCGCGTCGAGTGCAAAAAAGTGTTTCGGTGTTAAGTGGAAAAGTATTCAAGTGTAATTTAACCGTTAGATTAAAGCATTGTAGCGTACCAGTATCTGACTTGGTAGTCGCCATTTTCATCGGGCTTTCTGTCGATCAGCTCGTATATTGGAGCGGTATAGTCGGCTTCTTTCGGATTACGTTCTGGGGTGTAGAAATCGTACGCATGGAGTGTAACAAAGTCGACGTGTGGAGCGAGTTGACGAGGATCGTAGTACACTAAAAATTAAAATAAAGCTTAGAAGACACTTTTTGATAACACCTCATACGAATATTACCGGTGCTGTTGACGTTCGGGGAGTACAGATAGTGTCAACAGAAGACCGTCGTGTCTGAAATTGTTCCTGAGTTCCCTAACTAACGCTATAAATTGTTCCTTGTGTTCCTCAGCGTTTTCGTCGAGGGTAGACTCCCCGACAATTTTGTGCTTCAGTCCTACCCAGAATTGTTCTGAAACAGGAATACGGATATACACCGTGTTCTCTTTTGATAGACTGCATAGTTAACTCCTAAATCGTAAGAAATACGAGGTCGGTTGAGCTACAAAATGCTCAAATTTGCTCTGATGATATCTCTTACGATTTACTTCTTTAAGTTATCAATGCAATCCCGTGAAAAAGTGCTCTGTGTAGATTCATAACACAGACCGACAAGAATTTAACCCAGAAACCAGAATATATTTTTCCAAAGGTTTTTGGTGCGCTGAATCCGAATCCGAGGTCCAAATCTCTCAATTGGCTTTCGAGATATCCTAACTTAAAAGTGCAAAAAAAGGCGATTTTGGCCTATATTTGAGGTTATGTAGCATCGTCTTCTCAAAAAACTATGAACATCAACTTAAAGTACATGCCTTGCCCTTTTAAATGACGTCGGGCTAGAGACTGGGTTTTAAAATTTCGGTAGCCTATCGGGTTAGTTTTGATGACACATAAACGCTACGCGGAGGCTTAATGAATTCACTGTCCACGCCCCCAAAAACCAACCTCATGTCGAAATTTGCGTTCACATGATCCTGGAGGCAATGCCAAGACCTGAGAAGATTGAATGGTCTTAAGTCTATTGAACGATTTCATTGATCCTAATGCTGTCAAATAAATTGAACTAAAATGCCACAACTTGCGTTCATCAACTGACAACTCAGTCATCCTTCCAGGCTACCCTACACGAACTCCCACCCACCCCCCGCTGGTTCCACCCCTGTTGGGACCACTCAGCACTTGTTGAAGAGGTCTTATGTCGACTTCATTTAAATGACGTCGAGTTTACTCAAATATCTTTTTTCCGCTGCGATATCACATTTTGAAGTTTTTAAGTTTGTGAATTTCTCTGTAATTGAAAACCTATTAAGGATCGCGTGTTTAAACAGTTGATTGATTTTTATTAGGAAACACTGAAAATGTTTGAAATTCAATAGCAGCAATCCAATAGGCAAAACATTTTCGAGGAAAATTTTGGAAATCTGGTCTTGGATTCCGAACGAGCAGGTCTTTTTTACATAAGAAAACAGTGACCTGTTATTGAATTTCAAACATTTTCAGTGTTTCCTAATCAAATAACCAATCAATTGTTTGATGTACCTTAACCTTTAGACTGCCGGCTGGCTCATATATGGGACAATAATAAAATAATAGTTTTAGTGATGAATACAGATATTATAGTGAATTTTTCCCAACTAATAGGCTCTCTGATCTCTAAAGGATACAACTGAAATTCTTTCTAGTCGATCGAGGTACCCAAACTACCCCTAGCGAGGGGATGAAATATTTAAAAAACTCGTTATTGAACTTGTATGAGTTATTGAACTTTTTACTGAATTTTTTTGGTAAATAGCCTGTAAAATCTGTAAAATGTATCCTAAAATGTTCCGCAATTGATTGAGATGCCGAAACTACCCCTAGCGAGTGGGTGAAATTTTCAAAAATTCGTTATTAAGTGGGTATTGACTTTTTACATGAGTTTTTTCGGAAGCACGCTGTAAAATCTGTAAAATGTACCCTAACATTTTCCGCAATTGATTGAGATGCCGAAACCACCCCTAGCGAAAGGGGTGGTATTTTCAAAATTCTTTATTGAACGCTTATTGACTTTTTATCCGTTATTTCAAATGAAATTTTTTTTTACATAGAATAATTATTAGGTTTTTACTTGAATTACTGTATTTAGGATAAATAATGATTTTTTTTAGCGATACTTGAATATAATATAATGTGCTCGATTGAATTCGAATGTAAAACATTGAATTTCTACCTATAACTATATAAATATATAAGTATAAAAATATATACGTATGAAAATATGTAAGTAGGGATGAAGAAAAAAATATTATTTCAGTAGACGATGTAACTGATCGCTATTTTCACGTTTTTGAGTGGTTTTATTGGTGACTAAATATATTTTAGAGTGTTTTTTGGTAGCTTATTACATTATAATATCAAGCACATTCTGTTAAAAATAAATATATAGTAATTTACACAATCTGAAAATTTTTAACATTGGCCCGACCGTTGCCAGCCGGCCTGGATCATATATGAGCCACCCGTGACCTCGGCAACTACTCTAGATGTATTAGATGTTTATATATATAAACTTTGCCCCTCAAAAATATCCATTTATAAGGGAAAAAATGCCGGCAGTCTAAAGGTTAATGGATTTTCAAATATAGAGAAATTCACAAACAAAAATTTCAAAATGTGATATCTCAACGAAAAAAAAGAAGATATTTGAGCAAACTCAACGGCATTTAAAAGAGCAAGGCTTGTACTTTAAGATGCTGTTCATAGTTTTTTGAAAAAAAAAAATGCGATGCTACATAATCTCAAATATAGGCCAAAATCATTATGTTTTGCACTTTTAGGTTAGGATATCTCGAAAAGCCAATTAAGAGATTTGGACCTCGGATTCGGATTCAGCGCATCAAAAACCTTCAGAAAAATATATTCTGGTTTCTGAGTTAGAGGGTCGGCCTAATTTTGTCGGCCTGTGTAATCTACGAAGTACGACTGTAGGTCTTTCCTGAAGGATAAGTAAGACTTACTAAAGCCACTGCGGATTTTCTTTGGTTTGTTCTCGGGAAACTCCCAGGCAAGATCTAAACCATCAAATCCGTAATGTTTGACGATATCCTTTGCGGAATTGATGAAACTTAAACGTTTATCGACTGATTCCAGCTAGAAAACGAAGTTAAATTAATAAAATGCTCCTCAAAATTAGCGACACTTTTTAGACGAGCACTATTTGCGTTCTGTTCAGGCTAGAGGCTCGCGGTTTGAAAATACTGGCCTATAGGGTTGGTTTTTTTTATTGCTTCAAAGTTGTTCCGCTGTATCTTAAGGGGTTATACTACTCAGCATTTATTTAGCCAATTTTTTTATTGGCTTAAATGATGTATAAACTATTCAAGAATGATATGCAAAAACTATTTCGTTGGGGAAAATTCGATAAACAATTTTCATCAAGACGCCTTTGAGCGCTCCGAAATGTTTGAAAAGGCCGCTCACCTGCGCGCGGCATTTTAAATGCGTTATAGTTCTGTTGGTAACACTAGCACACAAAAAAAGAAAAGTGGTCATTACTTTTGACCAGACCCATCTAGGGTTATGTATTTCGATGCGCTGAATCCGAATTTGAGGTCAGTTTAACCCGTACACCCTCAAAATTTTGAGTATATTGCAAAAAACTGCTAAAAATCGCTAAAAAAGCAAAAAAATGCAGTTATGCAAGCGAGAAAATATTTTACGAACTACAAAACCTTATAATAAAAAAAATGATCAAGTATGTTTATTATGTATTTCGATGCGCTGAATCCGAATCTGACGTTGATATAGTTTCGTCAACCCTTCAAAATTAGAATAAATTGCAAGAAACCGCTGAAAATCGCTAAATTTCGTGAAAATTGAAGTTATGAAAACGAAAAAAACCATGTTCTATGTTGTTTCTATGTAATTGAATTAAACGACTGTTCTACGCATAGGTTTGTCTTTCGTTTTCTATTTTCTCTCGTTATTTCTCTCTTTAAAGTCCAGCAAAAATTGGCCATCATGTTGACATTCCATATTCCTTTATACCACTTCTCCATTTCACTTATGTCTTGATGAAATCGTTCTTATTCTTCACTGTAGTCGATACAAGCGAAGAACAGTGTAAAATCAACGAAGGTCGTTTTTTTTTAATTTAAAATACAATCTATTGATGTTATAGTATAATTTGAAAGGAATCATGGTTTATTTATTACTGTGAGTAAGAACAATACTGTTTTTTGATATTATCTACTACTTCATGACTATTTTTTACGATTTTGGCTATTTTTAAAGTTTTTTTCGCAATTTATTTAAAGTTGGAGGGTGTACAAGCCAAACCGACTTCGGATTTTAATTCAGCGCATCAAAATACATAAGAAAAATACTTGATTTAGTTTAACTTTTTTTTTTCGTTTGCATTTCGTTTCGTGCAATTTTTCACGATTTCTTAGCAATTTTCAGCGGTTATTCGCAATTTACTCTAACTTTGAAGGGTCTACCAGCTAAATCAACTTGTGATTTGGATTCAGCGCATCAAAATACACAAAAAACATATTAGATCTAGTTCGAAAAAAATTTTTCGTTTTCATAACGTTTTCATAAATTTTTATGATTTTTAGCGGTTTTTTGAAATTTACTCTAAATTTGGAGGGTTGACAAGCTAACTCAACTTCAGATTCAGATTCAGCGCATCGAAATACATAATAAACATACTTGATCTAGTTCGTAAAAAAATTTATCGCTTGCATAACTGCATTTTTTTGCCATTTTTAGCGATTTTTAGCGCTTTTTTTTGCAATTTACTCAAAATTTTGAGGGGGTACGGGTTAAACCGACCTCAAATTCGGATTCAGTGCATCGAAATACATAACCCCAGATGGGTCTGGTCAAAAGTAATGACCACTTTTTTTTTTGTGTGCCGGGGTAATTTTTGACGGTACAAATCAATTATATTTCTTCAAAATATATATAGATGACGTTAGTAAATCTCAGAGAAGCCATATTAAACGCTATAAAAATCGTTAGACTGTCAATAAACACGCAGAACAAAACGTTTTGAATCTTTAAATGCGTTTTTCTCGAAACCACGTTTTTCAAATTGGCGTACACTGTGACCCGCTGAATTTTGGTTGGATTCACTTGAAATTTTAACTGTGACTTCTTAGATAAATTATCTAGGGAAGTACACAGATTTTTAAGATTGATAAATAATTAACATTTTTATAAATAATTTAAGGTCGATTTTTAGCAAAAAAAATTAAAAAAATTGAAACTGACGCCAATTTGCGAATTTTCGAAAAAACTGTATAATAAAGACTCAAAATTTCATTTTGATCCATTGAATAGTTTTCAAGAAGAAAAATCCCAAAAAGGCTCATTTTTCAGTGCACCTGGGTAGTATAATCCCCCAAGATGTTCGCCGTCCACACTCCAAAAATCAACCCCTTGTCGAAATTTGTGTCCACAGGATTCTGGCGTCAATATCTACAGGATGGGCTGGTGGAAATCCTACCGTGGCATATATTAAGACTTCTTCAACAAGTGCGGAGTGGTCCTAACAGGGGTGGAATTAGAAGGGGTGAGTGGGAGTTGGTGTAAGGTAGCCTGGAGGGGTGACTGCGTTAGGATCAATGGAATCGTTCAATAGACCTTTCAGATGCCAAGACCATTTAATCTTGTAGGTTTGGCATTGTCGCCAGGATTATGTGAACTCAAATTTCGACATGGGGTTGGTTTTTGGGGGCGTGGACGGTGAATTCTTTAAGCCTCCGCGTAGCGTTTATGGGTCATTAAAACTAACCCGATAGGCTACCGAAATTTTAAAACCGCAAGTCTCTAGCCCGACTAGAACGCAAATGGCGTTTATCTAAAAAGTGTTTACGCTAATTTTGACTAATGCGTATTTCAGAAACACGTGTTGATCAATAAAATCCGTTTTCTGTCTCGTTCACTGTTACAGAAAATGCAGTTTTGTTATTATTATGTTAGATGTTATACAGGATCCGCCAGAAGTCTCCGCGCCGATAGAATATTTACATATACACGGTGGAGACTTTAACTGGAATATATTAGCTAGCGGGGTGGTGAATGATTTTTCAAAAAAATTCCCGAGACACGTCAACTTTTAAATGTATTTACCTATATTTTGCAAGTAATATGAACAATATAGCCCTTCAGCGGTGGCTGAAACCACCCTCGACATGATTTTTTTCAAATGCAACTCTATGGCTTGTGACCCCTCATTGTAAAGCTGGTGGAAAGAGGAATCCTACGCACTGATCAAATTTTAATTTTTAGTATGTTTGTAGGGTTGCATACAATTAAAACGTAATTTTATAGTTTAATTTATTTTTAACGCAACAATTTCGTACTCAAAATGTGTGTTGTTTAGTTTTGGAATGTAAACCTTACTTTTCATATGTCCCCACAAAAAATTCCAAGCAATTTTTTGCCACAACTGATATTTGTTATTTTTTGCTAGTATTTTTACACGGCCGCAAAGAGTAATTTAGTTTGTATGCTGTATTCAGAGTTTGAAACGAAGTGTTATTTCAAATTGGTGAAAATGTCTTATTTAACTGAATCACTAAAATCGAAATTTTGATGATGATTGGATATGGTGATAGGGCGCGAACTCAATGCGAAGTTGTTCGCTTGTTTCGAGAAACGCATCCTGACTTGCCACCACTAAATCAAGGTACCATTAGTAAAATTGAGGCACAATATCGAGAGATGGGTCATGTCAGGAGAGTACCGAGTAAGAGGCAGGCTGTTGTTGATGACGACACGAAGTTGAATTTGTTGCTTGCTCTAGAAGAAAATCCAATCACTCCAGCCCGTCAACTGGCCCGTGATAGTAATCTTAATCACAAAACAGTTTTAAAAATACTTAAATATGAGAAAAAACGCCCATATAAAATGCAAGCTGTTCAAGAGCTACTTGAAGATGATCCAGATCGACGTGTGGAATTTTGCGATTTATTGATGACTTGTATTGATCAAAACCAGTTATCTTTAGAGTTGATAGTTTTCTCTAACGAGGCTACTTTTAAATTAAATGGGCACGTAAATCGCCAAAATTGTCATTACTGGGCTGAAGAGAGCCCTCATTGCATGAGGGAACTTCATTCTCAGCGCCCACAGAAAACTAATGTGTGGGCTGGAATAATACAAGATAGAATTGTAGGACCATTTTTCTTTGATGACACTCTTAATGCAGCAAGATACCTGCGTTTACTCCAGCACGAACTAATGCCAGTGCTATGTCATTTATTTCCAAACCCCTTAAACCCTAACTTGACCGACGAGAGGTTATGGTTTCATCAAGATGGGGCCCCACCACACTATGCTGCCATTGTTCGTCAGTATCTGGACATAATTTTTCCCGGTAGGTGGATTGGGAGGCCAGGTAATATTGAGTGGCCAGCAAGATCTCCAGATCTTACACCACTGGATTTCTTTTTGTGGGGACATCTTAAAGTAGGGTTTACATTCAGAAACCCAACAACATAGCAGATCTGCAGGAAAGGATAAGAGAGGAAATCGGAAAAATAACACCGCAAATGTTGCATAATGTAAGGGACGAAACCTACCACAGACTGGGATGCTGCCAACAAGTGAATGGTGCACATTTTGAACAATTGTTAAGTTGAAAATAAATTTGATCAGTGCGTTGGATTCCTCTTTCCGCCAGCTTTACAATGAGGGGTCACAAGCCATAGGGTTGCATTTGAAAAAAATCATGTCGAGGGTGGTTTCAGCCACCCCTGAAGGGCTATATTTTTCATATTACTTGCAAAATGTAGGTAAATACATTTAAAAGTTGACGTGTCTCGGGAATTTTTTGAAAAATCATTCACCACCCCGCTAGCGAATATATTCCAGTTAAAGTCTCCACCGTGTATATTCATTTGAACTATGACCTATTCGTTATCTCAACCTACATATTAAGTTGTTGACGGCTGTTTTAAATTGAAAGTTTGATTCAAAAATAGAAAAATTCATTACATGATAATTTTTTCCTGCAATAAATTGTAAAGTGGAAACTGGACGTTATTGTGGACGAATTAATGATTAATTATAATTTGATTTAATTATGTTATCAAAGACGTTTGAAGAACAGATAAAAAAAGTTTTTAATTTCATTCCTGTATGTATGTGTTTATGTATATTATAAAAATTTTTAGATGACTTACACAGTACAGTATGGAAGGTAAAACACTTATACTATCTTACCACTGTCCTGTAAATCAGGTTTTTCTCGCTACCCTCTCCTGAAACGTCGCTGTTGCCCCCGACGGACAGAAGGACCCTCAGTCCTGGGTATCTCCTCTTTAAATCGGTGATGTGCCTGTAATTTTCTTTGGTTACGTCGAACACTTCGTTAAGTGGCACCAGTTTGTTAGTGTCCGGGTTAATTCCTGCGTATCCATACACCAGATGGGTGCAGAACATTAAGGCAGGCTCTATGAAGCTCAGGTCAAATTTTCCTTGTCCTGAAAAATTAATTTTAATATTTACACTATACAATTACATACATACATAGGTAAATCAAAATATTTCTTCAATCTTTCATTGTTTTCTCGTCACCAGCTAGACAGTATGACACAGTGTGTTTCCGTCAATTGTTCTATAGTCTAACAAACAAATGATGACATGTCATCGGCGTGAATGCAGGCAAAAAGGTCGTAGTTTAGAGTGGGTCAAACCTTGCACAAAGGTCTTTTAACTGATGTTAATGTGGCTGAACAATTGGAATAAATTTTAGTATCCCTAAATAAAAGAGATTCCTACACCACCATTGCATATTTAAAATATTGTGACAGGATATGGTGTCTGTGAATGAACATATGATAAAATATCTCCACTGGTTTATAGTATATGATTTGTTTCATTATTTGTTTCTTAGACTATAGATTTTTTTGTAATTTCAAATAAATGATTAATTAACAGTTTTAATTTAAAAAAAATGGATGTTGCATAATTTGGTAACTGGATATGTTACCAATGTTGCATAATTTGATTTTACCGGTGCTTGAGCATAATACTTTAACAGCGATGATGCATATTTCCTTCATTTCACGGTCACAACACCTGGAGAAACTAATATATTTTGCCAAGGTGAACTTCTTTAAAAAATGGATCATGAAACTCGGCGATAATATAATCTAAAGCTGCTATATATGGAATCAGCGGCGATGTCGCCAAACTGAATATGTACTCATATACATAAGCAGTGGCGTGCCCATAAATTTTGCAGGGGGTTTGACTATACGTGCTTATCGCATGATGAGGGGGGATACAACAAAGGCTACTATTTTTTTTTATTTTTCGTAAAGACCTGGTCCAAGGCGGGGAGGGTTTTTGCCTGCTACTATTGAAGCTACTGATTTTTTTTTATTTTTACTTGTGCACGCAACTGCATATACAGGGTTAGTACAAAGTCCCGGAACGGTCGAATAAATATATTGGAAAATAACGAATTAAATTCTGACATTTTATTTTTTTTTGACTTCCAGTTTCACAGAAAACGCTTCCAGCTTATTTTTTTAATGAAACACCGAAACACCAGAATAAAAAACTACCTTCATAAATATCAACATCTTCATTTTAATTGATAAGATTTCAGCACAAAAAAAAAACTTAAAAACTACCGATAACGCAAAAAGAAGATATCTAAATTTGATTTGAGGCTACAATACATGTGCTTTGTTCAAAATGTGCTCCGTTTACAACTTGGCAGTAATCTATCAATACAATGTGTCAACGAATTCTGTGTCACTTGTGGGTTAATACGGTTGATTTCTTCAGTTATTCGTCTTTCTAACTGTAATACTTGTAGATTATTTGTACGAGTTTTATACACTTGACATTTCAAGTCACCCCATAAGAAAACATCCAGTGGCGATAGGTCTGGCGAACGGGCTGGCCAATCAACTGGCTCCTCTGTTTCAACGTTTCATTCAAATAATCACGGATATTACGTGCAAATGTGGCGGAACTCCATCTTGTTGGAACCAAATTCTCGTTTAGTTTTCTTCTATATAAAGTTAATCATCATAACATTTCAGAAACGAATTACTGATGAAGAATGAAGAAGAATATTTCAAATTCCGCCAGCCGCCATTGTTTATATGTATACTGACTTTGATTGACTGTCAACAGTGGTTGCATAAGTAGTTACATACATTGTATATTTTCCGAAGCTCCTAAAAAATTCTGCTTGTTTGCAAAGTGTCAAAATATTCTCAATGATTTTTGTGAAGTGGGTGTCAGATTATTTTTTTGATAATGCACGTGATTGAAAGATGACTTCATAAAAGTTGGTGATGCTGATGGAACAATAATTTTTGGTTTACGGTTTAGCAGTTTCTTTTCATTTGTTTAGCATATGTTCTTTTGTTGTCGTAAAAATGGTAAACAGAACGATTATTTGCTAATAAGGAAGTTGGTATGAAGTACTACGATGTGCAAATAACAAATATGTTATTGTGTTACTTCTAACTTTAAACAAAGGATAAACAAAGGTAAATCATTTAATTTGAACTCTTTTGAACTGACAAGTTTAGAAGATGCTCCCATACACACCGGGGTACAAGAGTTATTTACCGGAGGTCTACGAAGATAAGGTACGCTCAATGGCGGATTTAACATTTTTCTACGGTCTACCTAGTGCGCGAAAAATTTTATTTTGGGTCTCTCACACTCTCAGAATGAAGACTTCCTCCCGTTAGTTTACTGCTTTGATTTTTTTGAAATGCAATATACGAAAGTAACCAGTAGGCTTTCACACGTTTGCCATATTTTATTACGAAATTATATCACACTCTTCAACGTATTGCATATAGCGGAGGTTGTCCAACAGCACCAACTGACACGAGACTACTGCAATTGAATTAAATTGAGGTAACCTCCATTACATGCTATACAAGTTGCCTATGCGTGGCGTCGTCGTGAGGGCCCTTTATCAAAAAATGTCAGAAAACGGTTTTTATAAAATAAATGAAAAATTAGGAACAATCTATAATTTCATGGCCGTCTAAACAATGTTTTTCAAATGGGAATATGAGTGCATTATGTTCTTAAAATCTTTAAAAATTTCTTTTCATTGGTACCAGACTTATTAGTTTTTTTTTTCGATTTCGAACCATCTCCACCAGTGAAAACCCGAAACGCAAATGTATCTTATTGTTAGTAGACACTTGGTATATTAATCTTTAGTTGAGATTCATAACAGTGACTAAAATACTGTTGTGAACTTTTTGATTGCCATCTATGAAGCATAGATTTTGAATTTGAATGAATCTATGAGCATAAAAAACGTGTAGATTAAAATCATATTGTTTGATTGTTTGTTTTGATACGTATGTACATACAGAGTGTTCCACCTAAGGTTGTTTCTTCCATATATCTGTTATTGTTAATTTAAGAAGAAAGTGTTTCAAATAAAAGTTGCCCAAAATGGTGTGGTGCATATTTGTAAAAGATTTCTAATCATACAGGCTACTCCGTTTTCTGTAACCGCTACACAACTTCATTATTTTAAATGGAACACCCTATATATTTGTATATATTCGGATACTCTTGACAGGATTGTCAAAAACCTTTCAATCTTCCAATAGCAATAACTTTTTTTTTTCAGATGGAATAACTCATTAACTTATACTGTTGAAGAAGAAATTAAATTAGCTTTTAATAGATACAAGGTTGTTGCGTATTGTGTAACGGATACAGGAAATGGAACCATTCTGTATGATTAGAAATATTTTACAAATATGCACCATATCATTTTGGGCAACTTTTATTTGAAACATTTTTTTTTAAATTTACAATAACAGAGTTATGAAAGAAACTGCCGTAGGTAGAACACCCTGTATATATCTGGATTTATAATTCATAAGGACCGTACTTTTCTTTATTTTTCTTTGTTGCCTATGCTAAAATATTTTTCCTTTATCACTTTTATTAATACAATTATCAAAATAAACTCAGTATTTATTTATAGGACTTAATGATAATATTACCTATTTTGTTATAGCTTTAACACCCACTTAACTGCATTTAATGATTTTTTTTTGATTCGGAGAATTCATAAATGTTTAGTTGGCGGTTATTATTTACACACAATAATATAATTCCGAATTATGTAACAGCTTCTAGGTAAATTTTACCTTGGTTACATTTATGACTAATTCGATTCAGTAATACACATATAAAAATAATAAATAACAAGGAAACAATTTGGTTCTGCAATGTTTTTCTTGCTTCGGCAAAATCGTTCATTTAGTTTTTTCATAGTTTTCAGTTTTTAATGGAAGACAGTTTTTTATTCAGTTACCTTCAACTTCTACTACCGTTGTTCGACTTCCAATTTTAGAACTTTTATTTACTTATATGTACATTTTTTTATTAAGAGATTAAAATCAAATTTGTTATAGTTATTCTGGTAGCATATGGTTCTATAAGATTTTGAGATTTGAGAGAGAACCAGATTTCGCGTATTCGATCCCAGATGGTTTACAATAAATAGGTTTTTATTAAAGATTTGTAATTAAGATTTTATCTATGTATACATAGACATTTTGGAAGTATAAAGATATTACTTTTAAATGCTATTACGAAATATACAACCTACTTAAAAATATTTAATAAGCGTCTAACATTGAAAAAGAAATAATTATGTGTAATTATAATTTTAATCACTTGCTTCGGTAGGTTTAATGACACCATTTTTTGTATTAGGAATACTTAGTCCCTACCTGAGTCCCAAAATAGAAATAAAAAATCCAACAAAAATAATCTAAATTCACTAGAAGATATTAAACATTCTGTAATCTGGAAAATTCAATTTCCGAAATATCACAAAATATACAGGGTGTAGTATAAGAACAAAAATTGATTAGTATGCTGCAAAATTACCAAAAAGGAATTAGCAAAGTTTCACTTAACTAAGTATTATTTTTGGTTTATAAAAGATATCATAAAACGTGTAAATAGTTTTATGGAAAAAAAAAATTTAATTTACGGCTGAAAAATTAGATGAATCGTATTTTGTGTGTGTAATACTGGTATTATCTAGTATCCTATTAATGGAATTAGATCCGTTAAAATTATGTTTCAACAGAAACTGTAATAATTGTACAAATATATATGTAGGTACAGACGTACGAGTATATCTAAGTACCTACATAAATTATGTGTATATTTATATTACCTAGGTTATTTAGGTACAGATTTTGATTTTCTTGTCTTTATGACCGTTTTCGATATCATTCAGCATATTTTTAATTATGCGTGCATGTATATTTATTATTGAAATTTAATGCATTGACTAAAACATAAAAATTGAACAGAAAACATTGTATTAGGTAGATACTCTTATCATTTACAAAAAAGGGCAGTAAACTATTAAAAAAAAAAAAAACTAAAAACAGCGGTATATTTTA